>MU160693.1:31769-43559 GCA_015888305.1 Antheraea pernyi | reverse complement strand
TCAAATCCATATATTCATTCAACACACTGTTGCCCGTATGTCGACACGTTAACATATATCAACGCATATAATTACAGCGACGGCTTAATATTACCTTACTTTTTTATTTAAAAACGAATAATATAATTTTGGAAATAAGAAAAAAACATTAACTACAAAATTTAATGCTGTGAAATAATACGTTTAAATTTGAATTAAGCTAACGAATAATAAATATAATTGCGCACGGCTTAATAACTTCGATTTTTTTAGTTCATAAATAAAATACTGCTGTTTTTATTAAATATACACTGAACGATTTTTATATATTTATAATCGATGTGAAAAAATCTTAATACATTTTTACAATTGATAACTAATTTAATCGTGATTTTTGGGACCCACTTCATCTCGTAGAATCCCTTCCCTTGTTGTGACGTCATATACTTGGCTATTTTTGAAGATAAACTTTAGTTATTGTCTCATTTCTTTGCACAATTGAATCAAACGTTTCAATACCAAAATATATTGAAGTCATTCTAAATAGAGAAGTCGTAAAAGTCAATCATTTGATATCGCCAAATGACATGGGTTAAAACACAGGGCCGGCTAGGGGAGGTCACTTTGTTAACAGACTTCAAAAAAGGAGGAGGTTATCAATTCGACTGTTTTAGCTCTGTGTTCTTAATTAACGATTTTATTTTATTGTTATCTCGAAATTGGTCTAAACTGTTGGTTCAGGTGTTAATTCAGGCCTTAAATAACCCCGGGTCCAGATGCTTAATAAGCCCCCAGAATATATTCCCCTCGGGTCGTTAAAATGCCGGCACTAATTTCACCATGTGTTTATTATGAATTTAATAAAAATAAGGCACATAATGTATCATTTATCACGTGTATCACTAAACTTACTATTTACAAACGTTATAAATATATAAATAAATAGATATATAAACGTAAAAAATAAACTACACTGGCGGACAAATAAACGGACCGTGTATTAATTTTCAATCATTATTAAAATTTCATATTTGTGTATAAAATAAATAATACTTGAAATCGAAGTAAAAGTGTAAAGAAAAAAGCGAATGAAAAGATAAAAACAAGACGTGCAAAAATAGCGAAAATTTGCGGTATTTTCCCTCTGCCTACCCCGGTAAGGATAAGGTCTGATTAAGGGTCAATATATAGATAAAATGGTTCCTTACACTTCGACTTTTTTAAAAAAATCTACATTATTTACACTGTTCGATTGATTTTTATGTACTATAAAATAATTAATAGATAAAATAAAAAAATCCAAAAAAAAACGTGATAAATATTATTTACCTTTTAAAAAACTGCATAAATTATTACCACAAAAATAAAAATTTTAAAATTCTTAAAAAAATCAAAATTTAAAAAAATATATAAAAACTTTTTGGTCCGATTATTTAGCACCGCCAGTGTAAAATAATAATTTTAATACATTACTAATTAATACAAAAACGGAACATTCGTCGTCAAATTAATCGTTTTTAATATAACCCCGTTAATTAATTCTATTATTTATAATTATTGTCGAAATTTCACTAAGTCTCCTTTGATATTTCCCTTTTATAAATAATAACACTGAGGCTTTACATTGTTTCGTTTTTTTAATCGTCAGGTTTAGACAATGATTTAGATAAAGTTTAGATATAAAATTATTTAAATATATTTTGTGTTTTCAATCGAATGTTCACTTTGAGTTGAACTGTCGTCAGAATTATTCCTTATAAGTTAACAATCGTTTATTAATTTTGGCAACCAATCTTTTAGTAGATTATTACTGCCAATGTCGAGTAGGTAATGTTACAAATTTCTTGGGATCATTTCGATATTCTAAGAAGATGGTGGCCTTCTTGTTAGAACTTTCCACGGAGTTTTTGTGGCAAGTCAGAATCCATGTTCCGTGATCATTTCCTATTCGATTCACTTGTGCACAATAACCAAACTATATTACATAAAAAAACCACCACTATTACAAAATACAGAGCCGAGTAACACAAATTATCCACCCACCCTTGCACAGAACACCGACGTGAAGTAACAGTGCTTGCATTGTTGTGTTTCGTTCGGTCAGTGAGAGCGCCGGAGGACCACCTCATCTCCCTTCTCTTTTCTCTACCCCTCCCCCATACACAGGATGGCAACGCACTTACGACTCCCCTGGTGTTGCTAGTGTCTATGGACGGTGAGGGATCACTTAATATCAGGTGACCCACCTGTTGATTTGCCTCCATATGACATAAAAAAAAACAAGATTATGAATAAAATATAAAATGTAGTGGACATGACACTTCCAAGAACCTGGCTAAAATTTAGACGATAAATTACGTTGGTTTCGTTTGAAGTGAACATTCGATGGGAAAGTCAATGACATTATAATTAAATAAAAACCTGTAGATACGTTTGTAAGCGCTTTGGTAGCGCCCTGTTGAAACTTGGGTAACTAGCAAACGTGATCTACTTATATTAATTTACGCATGTGTGTGTTATCGTGCCATTCGTTTTGTCAAATTGTCATGTAGGTGACGTATCCACATTTTTTTAGTTATAATATTATTGGGGGAAAACACAAAACCGTTCGATAAGCTAAGCGGGGGGTCGGAGTCAGACCTCGTCGGGCGCCATGCCGTCGCCGGCGTCGTGGTTGGGGGGCGGCGTGGGGGGCGCGGGCGCGGGCGCGGGGGGTCCCAGCGGCTGCGGGACGGGGGACCCCTTCATGACCGCCTCCAGCGCCCGGATCCGGTTCTCCTGCTTCACTATCACCGACTTCAGCTTGCGGATCTCGTCCGCCATGTCGTTCACCTGCTTCTCCTGCAATCGATACATATACGAGTCTTTACATTTCAAACTGAGCTAAAACCAATTTTAATAATTCGTACATCACGTTTAATTTCTATAAAATTTCCAGTTTTTATACACAAGTTCAAATTTTGTCGTTCATAAGGTTTTTAGTTGCTTTTTTTCTATGATCTTCATAGCTTAAGTGTAAATTTAAATTATTTTACTCAATTTAAGCCCTCAGAAGGCGCTTATGGATGTCAAAACTTTACTACCGATTCCATTCGACAACCGATATAGGGAAATCTCGTAACAAAATATTTCTAGAACTTTTGGTGGAAGCACTGTGTTCGATTTTAAATCAGAGTTTTTGACGGCATTTTGGACTATCACTTTTATTCATAATCTTACTTTATTTCACTCTGTATTGTGCAACATTTTGCGTAATATGTAACATGAATTCTGTAATATTATAAAAAACTTCTAAATTTCTAAAAGAAATAAGCCACCACTTTGTTTAAGCATTCACTCATCATAAGGTCTTTGTAATACTGAATAAGTTTTCTATCTATTAAAAAAAAAAGTTAAGCTCTCCTTTTATATTTCCCGTATTGTGATTAGTTTCTTTCGTACTAGAAAAAAATAAGTGGTTTTATAAAACCACGATGCAAGTGAAACTTATTTGAGATCGTAAGTAGGTACTGAAAATTTTTGGAAAATTATTCAATTTAAGGTATTAACATCGCGTTTGTAATCTCAACTTAATAATTGGAAATCGGAAATAATAATAGGAAATCAATAGTAGAGAAGATATACAACTTCTTGTTTTTCTTCTTATCCTTATCCCATCTAAGTAGGGTCGGCATAATATTTTTTCCTTATCCACTTTCCCCTGTCACATGTCACCTCAGTATTCACACTTTTTACACGCATATCGTTTTTCGCATAATCCATCCATACCTTTTTAGCTCTTTCTCTACTCCTATATCCATCTACCTTTATACTCAAGACATTCCTAGTTACACGACATTCATCTCTTCTCATAACATGGCTATACCATGCAACAAGATATCCAACTATAATTTTTCATTTCATTAATAAATACAATCCTTCAGATGATAGGCGAATTTTAAAAACTGGGCACAATATTTATTTAAATCATTGAATCATTATGAATTGAGTCATGGACCATTTGGCGTTGGCTGCTCTGCCAAGTGTTTTTCACTTTACCGCAATTTCGCGGCCGCGCGCCCCCTGTAATACGACATGCGATAGACGGACGAAAAATTTTCAGACGATGGATAAAACGTTTCATTTTAAAACAATGTCAAATGTAGAAATACCTGTAGCACTTGTAAGCTGCATTTGTTTTCACATGGCAACCGTGACAGACTCCATATGAAAACAAATAAAACACACAAGTGCTGACCATAATACTGAATCCTTTAATGGAGGGTACACAGTATTTATAAGCATATATAATGATATATATTGCTAGGTGTTTCTACATTACAAATGAATATGAAAGTAGTAACTCACGATAGCAGCACTGATGGCGGGCGGTGGAGTGGCCGTCAAATCCATATATTCATTCAACACACTGTTGCCCGTATGTCGACACGTTAACATATATCAACGCATATAATTACAGCGACGGCTTAATATTACCTTACTTTTTTATTTAAAAACGAATAATATAATTTTGGAAATAAGAAAAAAACATTAACTACAAAATTTAATGCTGTGAAATAATACGTTTAAATTTGAATTAAGCTAACGAATAATAAATATAATTGCGCACGGCTTAATAACTTCGATTTTTTTAGTTCATAAATAAAATACTGCTGTTTTTATTAAATATACACTGAACGATTTTTATATATTTATAATCGATGTGAAAAAATCTTAATACATTTTTACAATTGATAACTAATTTAATCGTGATTTTTGGGACCCACTTCATCTCGTAGAATCCCTTCCCTTGTTGTGACGTCATATACTTGGCTATTTTTGAAGATAAACTTTAGTTATTGTCTCATTTCTTTGCACAATTGAATCAAACGTTTCAATACCAAAATATATTGAAGTCATTCTAAATAGAGAAGTCGTAAAAGTCAATCATTTGATATCGCCAAATGACATGGGTTAAAACACAGGGCCGGCTAGGGGAGGTCACTTTGTTAACAGACTTCAAAAAAGGAGGAGGTTATCAATTCGACTGTTTTAGCTCTGTGTTCTTAATTAACGATTTTATTTTATTGTTATCTCGAAATTGGTCTAAACTGTTGGTTCAGGTGTTAATTCAGGCCTTAAATCACCCCGGGTCCAGAAGCTTAATAAGCCCCCAGAATATATTCCCCTCGGGTCGTTAAAATGCCGGCACTAATTTCACCATGTGTTTATTATGAATTTAATAAAAATAAGGCACATAATGTATCATTTATCACGTGTATCACTAAACTTACTATTTACAAACGTTATAAATATATAAATAAATAGATATATAAACGTAAAAAATAAACTACACTGGCGGACAAATAAACGGACCGTGTATTAATTTTCAATCATTATTAAAATTTCATATTTGTGTATAAAATAAATAATACTTGAAATCGAAGTAAAAGTGTAAAGAAAAAAGCGAATGAAAAGATAAAAACAAGACGTGCAAAAATAGCGAAAATTTGCGGTATTTTCCCTCTGCCTACCCCGGTAAGGATAAGGTCTGATTAAGGGTCAATATATAGATAAAATGGTTCCTTACACTTCGACTTTTACGACGTTTTTAAAAAAATCTACATTATTTACACTGTTCGATTGATTTTTATGTACGATAAAAATAATTAATAGATAAAAAAAAATCCAAAAAAAAACGTGATAAATATTATTTACCTTTTAAAAAACTGCATAAATTATTACGATAAAAATAAAAATTTTAAAATTCTTAAAAAAATCAAAATTTAAAAAAATATATAAAAACTTTTTGGTCCGATTATTTAGCACCGCCAGTGTAAAATAATAATTTTAATACATTACTAATTAATACAAAAACGGAACATTCGTCGTCAAATTAATCGTTTTTAATATAACCCCGTTAATTAATTCTATTATTTATAATTATTGTCGAAATTTCACTAAGTCTCCTTTGATATTTCCCTTTTATAAATAATAACATTGAGGCTTTACATTGTTTCGTTTTTTTAATCGTCAGGTTTAGACAATGATTTAGATAAAGTTTAGATATAAAATTATTTAAATATATTTTGTGTTTTCAATCGAATGTTCACTTTGAGTTGAACTGTCGTCAGAATTATTCCTTATAAGTTAACAATCGTTTATTAATTTTGGCAACCAATCTTTTAGTAGATTATTACTGCCAATGTCGAGTAGGTAATGTCGTTTTTTTAATCGTCAGGTTTAGACAATGATTTAGATAAAGTTTAGATATAAAATTATTTAAATATATTTTGTGTTTTCAATCGAATGTTCACTTTGAGTTGAACTGTCGTCAGAATTATTCCTTATAAGTTAACAATCGTTTATTAATTTTGGCAACCAATCTTTTAGTAGATTGTTACTGCCATTGTCGAGTAGGTAATGATGTTTCAAATTTCTTGCGATCATTTCGATATTCTAAGAAGATGGTGGCCTTCTTGTCAGTACTTTCCACGGAGTGTTTGTGGAAAGTCAGAATCCACACTCCGTGATCATTTCATATCCGATTCACTTGTGCACAATAACCAAACTATATTACATAAAACACCACCACTATTATAGAATACAGAGCCGAGTAACACAAGATTATGAATAAAATATAAAATGGAGTGGACATGATACATCCAAGATTCTGGCTAAAATTTAGACGATAAATTACGTTGGTTTCGTTTGAAGTGAACATTCGATGGGAAAGTCAATGACATTATAATTAAATAAAAACCTGTAGATACGTTTGTAAGCGCTTTGGTAGCGCCCTGTTGAAACTTGGGTAACTAGCAAACGTGATCTACTTATATTAATTTACGCATGTGTGCGTTATCGTGCCATTCGTTTTGTCAAATTGTCATGTAGGTGACGTATCCACAGTTTTTTTGTTATAATATTATTGGGGGAAAACACAAAACCGTTCGATAAGCTAAGTGGGGGGTCGGAATCAGACCTCGTCGGGCGCCATGCCGTCGCCGGCGTCGTGGTTAATTTAGTGGTTAAATGTGGAAACCGCATGTGTGTGTAAAGGCTTAAAACCGCGTTTTTTTTAAATTCATACTGACATCACATAATACAATAAGCTTGGCCGAGTAAACGAAATGGGTTAATTGTGTTGTACAAAGAAATTCACAATAAATTGGTTGTCGTGATCTGTGTAAATATTATAGGATTTCTTTGTTTGTAACAATAAATATGTTCCAACGACTCTATTCCCTAAACGCTTATTCATTTTTGTGCTTCAACTTATGAACGGATTGCGAAATATACGACACGTTTTAATCGATCTATTTTAGAAACATTCAGATAATATTCAAAATCAAAACTTAAAATATCCTTTACTCAATTTAAGCCCTGAGAAGGCGCTTATGGATGTCAAAACTTTACTACCGATTCCATTCGACAACCGATATAGGGAAATCTCGTAACAAAATATTTCTAGAACTTTTGGTGGAAGCACTGTGTTCGATTTTAAATCAGAGTTTTTGACGGCATTTTGGACTATCACTTTTATTCATAATCTTACTTTATTTCACTCTGTATTGTGCAACATTTTGCGTAATATGTAACATGAATTCTGTAATATTATAAAAAACTTCTAAATTTCTAAAAGAAATAAGCCACCACTTTGTTTAAGCATTCACTCATCATAAGGTCTTTGTAATACTGAATAAGTTTTCTATCTATTAAAAAAAAAGTTAAGCTCTCCTTTTATATTTCCCGTATTGTGATTAGTTTCTTTCGTACTAGAAAAAAATAAGTAGTTTTATAAAACCACGATGCAAGTGAAACTTATTTGAGATCGTAAGTAGGTACTGCAAATTTTCGGAAAATTATTCAATTTAAGGTATTAACATCGCGTTTGTAATCTCAACTTAATAATTGGAAATCGGAAATAATAATAGGAAATCAATAGTAGAGAAGATATACAACTTCTTGTTTTTCTTCTTATCCTTATCCCATCTAAGTAGGGTCGGCATAATATTTTTTCCTTATCCACTTTCCCCTGTCACATGTCACCTCAGTATTCACACTTTTTACACGCATATCGTTTTTCGCATAATCCATCCATACCTTTTTAGCTCTTTCTCTACTCCTATATCCATCTACCTTTATACTCAAGACATTCCTAGTTACACGACATTCATCTCTTCTCATAACATGGCTATACCATGCAACAAGATATCCAACTATAATTTTTCATTTCATTAATAAATACAATCCTTCAGATGATAGGCGAATTTTAAAAACTGGGCACAATATTTATTTAAATCATTGAATCATTATGAATTGAGTCATGGACCATTTGGCGTTGGCTGCTCTGCCAAGTGTTTTTCACTTTACCGCAATTTCGCGGCCGCGCGCCCGCTGTAATACGACATGCGATAGACGGACGAAAAATTTTCAGACGATGGATAAAACGTTTCATTTTAAAACAATGTCAAATGTAGAAATACCTGTAGCACTTGTAAGCTGCATTTGTTTTCACATGGCAACCGTGACAGACTCCATATGAAAACAAATAAAACACACAAGTGCTGACCATAATACTGAATCCTTTAATGGAGGGTACACAGTATTTATAAGCATATATAATGATATATATTGCTAGGTGTTTCTACATTACAAATGAATATGAAAGTAGTAACTCACGATAGCAGCACTGATGGCGGGCGGTGGAGTGGCCGAGGCGGGAGTACCGGACTGGCTGTCGTCCCTCTTCTGTGCCGGAGTGGGGGACCGGTCCTTCTCTCGTTCCTTAGCAGCGGCCAAAGCGTTAGCCTTCTTAGTGACGTGCAGCTGCGTCGCCGCGCGCCCCGACACGTACCCGCCCTGCACAACGAGCGCGCGCTCCTGTAGTTTGGTTAGGGAGCCCCTACCCTTTTAGCATCTGTCTTTTACGATTCCGTTGGCTTTCATACTTGGGACACATTTTAATATTCAATAATATTATATAGTCTGTTTTTTTTTTTAAATATTGTACGCCTGATGGTAAGCAAAGTACAATTCAAAAGGAATGGCGACCATAGAGAGACAAGCTATTCATCGCCAGTCGCCGCTGTGATGCCGGCCTGCGTAAATGTCTAGTTTGCAATATTTGATTTACAAAATAAATACTTGAGACTCATAGTCTAATTTACGTATTTTTTTATTATTTAATGGGAAAGAGAATTTTACGTAACATAATAATATTCTACCGAAATTGTCAATGCATTTTTGGATGTTAGTTTAAATGCTTTAAGTTTTTTTTAAATAGATATAACTTTACTAATTTGTAGGAAAAGAAGTTACTGTAATATAACAAAACTTTATAAAGATTGTCAGTGCATTTTTTTACAATGTTTCATAAAAGGAACAAAATGGACTCAGCGGTGCAATTTAGGTATTTAAAAGTATTTTTTTAATACAGTCGTACGAAAAAGTTTTCACTCTAAAATGTAGAGAAGAGACGTAATATAAAACTCCTTATAACAATTACTAACGCATCTTTAAATAATTTTACATTTCTTATAGACAGGGAAAGATAAGTTCTCAAACAAGGGTCGTAGATAGAAAAATAACTGCATGAACGAGGGATAAATCCTCAATGATATTAAAACAGGTGACATTAAAATATTTACATTAGAGATGATACTCCGAATTGGTTAGTTACATCGATAATAATATTAGACGGTTTAGGTATTAAAAGAAGAAAAAAACATACCACACAAACACACAACGGTTAAATATTACGTTAGGAGTAAAAAAAAGCCAACAGAATCGTAAAACCAAGACGATTTTAAATTTATCAAGTATGCTTACACAACACTTAGAAATTTTGACACTTTTTAGGAGCAATCAGTGACGTAACAGTAGGTTATAAGACGGGCAAAGTATCAAGATCGTTGAGCCTATATGTAGACAGCAAAAAAATAGTAGACGTGTCACTCTAGCAACACTTTTTTAAATTAAAAGCAGACGTATCCGATGAATTTGCCACGGTTCTACAGCGGTATAGTTACGTCACTGGTTGCAAAGTTAATTCGCTATAGTTGAATCAGGTTTATAGTACCTGGAGCATTTATTAAATTCTGCCTAAGTGTAAAATGTATTCTTTTTTATTGAATCCATCTGATAGTAAAGTGACTGGAGTATTTTTTTGACCAGTAATTTTTTTAAGCGGTATAATTTAATGCGAAACGCTAACGTTTCAAAACTTATTGGCTAGACTTGACGAAATTATACACAAAATACAAGAGAGTTTTGCACATACTTTGTTGAAAAAAAAATGCGAGTTATCACCATAAGAGTTTCTTTTCTATGTAAGTCAGTATTCCATTCATTCATTCATTGAAAAACCAGCTTCGTTCATTACAAGAATCCGTACACGCGTTTATTTCTTCCAAAGCTACTGGTCTTTAGAAGAAATATGAGTCAACTTTCTATCAGTTGTGACCGAATTAATATATGCGTCGGGCCTTTATAATAAGAAAAAGGAGACTTGCTTTACATCAGCAATATTTGCTGTGCACATATTTTTAACAACTTGTCACAAATGAATGTCAAATTAATGATGACATTTGGAGAGCAAACAGTTCTAAGATTAATTGAGTACTTTTGCATATTACATTATCGCAAAAATAGCTGTATAAAAGTAAAGAAAAACTAGAGAAGAATATTTATTATACATCAATTTCTAGATGTTTATAAGTTACATCTATTAATTTGAAATGAGAACAAACTGCTTCCCATTTTTGGTAACTTGACGCTCATTTGCGATAGCAATTTGGCGTCAATTTGCTGTACAGTTTGGTGTCAATTTGCCGCTAAATAGTTACAGGGGATTAACGGACACACATCACTAGAAAATGTATTTTGACTAATTATTTTATTTACGTATAATTTTGAAAGACAGAAAAAAAAGTGCGTGCGTACAAAGTACACATGTCAGAAGTGAAACTTCTTTGGCGAATTTATAAGTCTTGTTTATATTTATACAAATGTAAAACTTTAGAAAAATTACTAAATAAAATAATAACAAAAAAAATAATAATAAAATTTTATTCACTTCAAAAACAAAAATTATTTACAACTGGTAGATAAGAAAGTTCTAGCAATTTTAGATATCGAATACAACCGCAATCTATTTTAATTCTTACTACCAATTAAAGCGAACTGAAAACATACCTTACCTGCGTTTTTAGTATACTATGGGTAATAAAGGCCGCATGTACTTTTATTACAAGCAAAAACAGAGAAGTACGAATCGAATTAACGGGGTTAATTTAAAAAAAACTCCATGCATTTTTTTTCCTGTACTAGTTCAGCCAAACAGCCGTATGTCACGACAATTAACGAGAGTTCGAAATCGGCAGTGATCGTCGAATGATGACTCTATCGACAGTGACCGTCGTACTACCCTACAAACTTACGAGAAAATTCACTAATTGGCTCTCTGTTTAATGACTTCTCTCGAAATATAAAATGTTGAATCAAATAACCGTCGGTTTTTCATTATATACATAGGTATCGATATCCATTATGAATATGAGTGACTCTTCGTCTGTCGGGTAGGCTTGCTTTACTGTTTCAATATTCGAAAGTGCAGATAAAAAATTCATCTCAATCAAATTTTTGGAAATGGCAGAGCCACGCTGAAGCCACTACTGGTTTCAGCATGAATGAGTCGGCTCGCCCGGGGCTGTACCACCCTCTGATAGAAAACCGACGTGAAGTAACAGCACTTGCATTGTTGCGTTTCGTTCGGTCAGTGAGAGCGCCGGAGGCCCATCTCCTCTTCCCCCTTCCCCTTTCCCCCCACTC
>MU160693.1:6863-28122 GCA_015888305.1 Antheraea pernyi | reverse complement strand
GGCTCTGAAGACTAGATGCATTTTTAACCCAATAACGTTGTTTTTCCACGAACCTGATTTTTTTATCCCTGCAAGTGGTGAGCAGTTTGGAACCGGTCCAATTCCAGCAGGCGGAGTAGATGAGATCCGGGTGGCAGTCCAGGGTGATAAGTACCTCGCCGGTACCGACGTTCCATATCGCTATCTGTGTACCAATACAGTGTTGTGTTGTAAAGTGTCAAAATATGAATAAGAAAGTACCTAGGTATAGATCAGTTACCTTCGTTACATAGATGTGATTAATTAAGAATCATCGGGGGTTGCGGCGAGTATGCGGGAGCGAAAATCACCTCCAAACCACGACGGAGTGATCTATAGTTTTATCGATCACATCGGGACTCGCATATATATTAGATAAAAATGAGAAATCGAATCTCCGAGAATGCAATAAAAATTGAATTGATATAGACTCACATTTAAAAGTAGACATGTTCGGTAAATTGACGCGTCATATGCACCTTATTCCTACGAACTATTATATACAATACTTGTAGAGATTTTTAGTTTTTAGATTTTTAGTTTAGTTTGTAGAGTTTTTTTTTTTTTGTGAATATCAAGGTATTTACATGATTGTCAGAGCCAGCGGTGAGGAGCACGTTCTGTGCAGTGGGATGCCATAAGACGAGCCCGACACGTCGCTGATGGTACACGAGGTCCACTACAGGTTCCGTCAGCGTCCTGCTGAGTCCACCATCCGGAATCTGCCATACCTAAAACAAAATCGAGATCGTTAGACGTCACGGGGTCCAATGTGAAACCCCATTTTCAAATAATATAAGTTTTATTTTCGCTAGAGGGCACTGTGGTAGACAAATAAAATAAAACGATAACATCATCATCATCATTACCCTTATCCCACTTAAGTAGGGTCGGCACAACACTTTTTCTTTTTCCACTCTCTCCTGTCAAATGTCATTTCAGTATTCACACCTTTTACGCACATATCATTTTTCACGCAGTCCATCCATACCTTTTTCGGTCTTCCTCTACTCGTATATCCGTCCACAAACATACTCAACACTTTCCTAGTTACATGGTTTTCATCTCTCCTCATGACATGCCCATACCATGCCAACCTATTACTCCTCAACTTATCTGAATAAAATAAAACGATATAAGGAATTGGAAAAAATCATCCTAGTCCCTATCCTATTTTAATTCCCACAATTGGACGTGGGCGTTCTTAAAGTACGAACAGTGTCAGCTACGAATTGTCCAGCGGATAATAGCTCATATTTTAAATTATATTTGACAATGGTCTCATGTAATCGAGTTTATAGCAGAATTTAAGTTCTTTAGTCTTTTGACTATACCCATATTATGTACTATTGCTGACATTCTATGTGATAGATGGTGGAAGTGGAATAGATTGAAAATAATAACATGGAAGAAATGGAATTCTGAGATGTCACAAAAAAGGCATTAGCATTTTGTTAGAGTACTAAAATCTAGCGAAATCGCTGCAAAATAGTTCCACATAATACAAATCACTACATATTATAAAACAAAGTCCTCTGCCACGTTTGTCTGTCTGTCTGTTCGCGATGAACTCAAAAACTACTGAACGGATTTTCATGCGGTGGTCACCAGTAGATAAAGTGATTCATGAGACGCCATTGGTTGGAAGTATGGGCTGTTCATGTATCTTGATTATTATTGGCAGTCAGCTTTGACTGAATATTTTAAACAGCGACCGGCGACTAGATGTTGTGCATCCTAGCTCAGACAGTTGAGGTAGTTACATCTACGGATAATTCGTAACTACCTTCAGTGTTGCATTTCTGTATCAGCTAACGTTTAATTTGATTGTTCTTGGTGGATTTCGATTAAATTAATCATGAGGTCACTATGGACGACGCCATGCTTTCAAATAGACGCCATTTTATCCCTGCCCCGACATATTATATGTATTACATAACACGTACAGACAGCTTAAGGATAAGTAAATGCCATTTCTAAATTCCTTTCATGATTTCATCTGATGAACTGATTCGCCTGAACTGACAGCTATATTCAGAGCGACCAAAAACATTGGTGACGATTGTAAGTGACACTTTGTAGTTACCTTTACGACGCAATCTTCGGAGCCGCTCGCTATAACATTATCGTTGTGCGGACACCAAGCGATGTCCAACACTGGGCCTTTGTGCCCGCCCACTAACGGATGATCAGCCGGTATACGTCCCACCTGAAAACAAAGTGTTGTAAAAACTTAAAAAGGCCTAATATTTTACGCATTAAAAAACTAAACGATTCCCTATCCATAATATATGTATATGTCTAACCGATTTTTTATGAGCGTTACTGCTTACATGCAACGACAAATTTTCGCCCATTACTTGATTCAAAATCCAATGATTTACCTTGTTTTCGTGCTAGTTTGATATGAAGCTAACAGTAATTGCGATTTTTTGCAAACGACATAAGCAACAAATCAACGAATCAATAAGGGAATTTTCGGAATTTTGTATTTTAATTTGGATTTTTTTGTTGTTGTTCATTCGTATAAGGAATAATTATTTTATAAAAGTAGTCTTTTATCAAAAATGCATATTTGAGAACGAGAATTACGAAGAAAAGTGATAAATTGTAGAAGAACATAATAGTATAGAGAATTACACGAATTGTTACAAATTAACGATATTATCCTTGAAATATGTTTGGAATAGAATATAGTGATGAAATAAAACAAATACATATAAGAAGAACAATGTATAACATACATATAAGAAGAACAATGTATAAGAAGGTCAAAAAACTCTGAAATGAAAATTGTAATATCGAAAATGTCCATATACCATACCATATGTTTGTAACTTTTATATGTTTTATACAAAATATATAGACATATAGTTCATTGTTTATTTTCATACTAAATTTTAATTATAGTATATTTAGTCTGTGGTCGAACAGTTATCTTGAGTACAGTTTATCCACTGACGAATTTATCCGTATTTTTTAAATAAACCGATAATTACTCTGTAATGATCTATTTGTATACTATGATATAATATAACATATAAAAATATATACACCTATACAATAATTTTCGATGTAAGCTCCTTGACAAAAGAAAATTTTTCAAACGTTCAAACTTAAAAAAATAATGAATTTCGACCATTGAACGAGTATAAATAAATATTAAAGGAAAATTATACTGTTAACTACAATGAAGATCAATTATATTTTTCACTGACAGAAGAGGAAAACCGTAATGATGGCTTATAATAACATTAATTAACAAGTAATTTATGTGCAGAATACAGCAATATACAAGCATTATTTCATCAATGTCGGTTCACGTAAAAAAATTATATTATATAGCGGATTTAAATTCCATTTTTTTTTTTATGTTATTGATGGCAAACGAACACATGGGTTAAGTGATCACTACCGTCCATGGACACTAACAACACCAGAGGAGTCGCAAGTGCGTTGCCACCCTTTGGGGATGGTAGTTTCGAGTCATTGGAAAATCCAAATATGTACGGATCACAATATCCAATTATGGACTATTCCATAATTAGCTCTCATATGTATCAGCTGACTTGAAGATTATGTTAATTATACATTTTCATGTTTTATCAGAATAGCGGACATCTACTTAAAGACAAAGCGAAAAGAATGGAAATCAGAAAATATGGCGGAAGCTATAAAATTAGTAAGAGAAAAAAAATTGGATTATGAAAGAGCTGCAAAACACTTTGATGTGCCAAGATCCACCTTGTTTCGATTACGCCAGACAGACTAATGATCGCCAGAAGAAGTGTATTTTCTGTGGTATTCTGGTTTCGAATTATACTCATAGGGAAACATGAATCAGATTCCTCACGTGTAGGACCTGGACACATAAAAATTGCACTGTTACCTATAGAGGGACAGACCGGGTACACACCGGCTGCCCCTCCTCATCCGCCGGACCCATGCAATGAGGAGATGGGCCCCCCGGCCTATCCCCTCGGGTCCGGCTACGGTGGCAGGAGGAGTTGGGCAAAGCGCCTTCTCCTCCTGCCTGTCCTTCTTTGGTGGAGACGGCCACTTTGAGGGTCTGCCTCGCGGGCCCTCTCCGCCTCCTCCTTCTGCGAGATGACCTCCTCGCAGAAGGAGGCCATCGCTCGCCAAGCCTGTTCGCTGCCGAGCATGGCCGAAACCACGCTCGGCAGCGATAAGTCCGTTCCCACGGCCGCCGCCAGGATGCGGCGCTGCTCCCCCCACGCAGCACACTCAGACAGCGTGTGCTGCGCGGTATCTTCCTCAGCGCCGCACTCGTGGCAGGCGGCCGTCGGCTCCCTGCGTGCGATCCGGTGCAGGTACCACCCGAAACAACCGTGTCCGGTGAGTACCTGCACCAGTCGGAACGTCAGGGAGCCCCACTCCCTGGCAGTCCACTCCCGCAGGACCGGGCGGACGGCGTCCACTGTGAACCGCCCGAATCGCTCGTCCGCCAGGTCCTGCTGCCACCTTTCGACGGCGTCCCCCCTGAGACGCCGTCTCTCCGCCTCTACCTCCCTGGGAGCCGGAGGCTCCCCCCTTCGTTTCCTCGCCGCCGTGAACTCGTACACGGCGGCGAGAACTCCTGCCTCCAGCTCCCAGGGCAGGGAGCCGGCGAGCGTGAAGGCCGCCGCCGAGGACACCGTCCGGTACGCCCGGATTGCCCTCAGTGCCACCGTGCGCTGCGCATTGCGGAGCGCACGCACGTTGGCGGCACCGAGGGCATCAGCCCAGACTGGTGCCCCGTAGGCGGCCATCGCCCGCACGACTCCCATGTAGAGTCGGCGGCACCCGGCGCCCGGCCCCCCCACGTTGGGGAGTAACCGGCCGAGTGCCGCCGCCGCCCCAGAAATTCGCGGTCCGAGCCCCGCAAAGTGGGGCTCGAACCGCCAGCGCCCGTCCAGGGTGAGGCCCAGATATTTCATCTGGGTCCCCACCCTGATCCGGGCTCCCTCCACCACAATGTGAGCCCCAGGAGGTGGCCCCCGCCGAGGCCCATGAAAGAGTAGGGCCTCGGTCTTCTCGAGGGCCACCCTGAGGCCCAACCTCCTTATGCGCCCGACCACGAGGGTTGTGGCCATCGTGGCCAGGCGCTCCACTTCCTTCCATTCCACCCCCCGGGCTACGACTAGGGTGTCGTCCGCGTAACAGATGAGGCGTGCTCCATATGGGAGCACGCCGCGGAGCACCCAGTCGTAGCCCATGTTCCACAGGAGCGGCCCCAAGGCCGACCCCTGTGGAACCCCTCGCCTTGTGGCCCGCCGCACCATACGCCCGTCGCCGTCTACGTAGGCGACCTCCCTATCTTCGAGGTACGCCTCCAGCACCCGCCGCAGGTAGGGGGGCACTCCGAAATATCGGAGCGCCTCCCGTATGACCCCATGCGGCAGGGTGTTGAAGGCGTTGGCGATGTCAAGGGACACCGCCAAAACCCTCTCCCCCTGGGAGGTCGCCTCTGCCGACAGCGACTTCAGGAGGCACAGGGCGTCCACCGTGGAACGCCCTGCCCGGAAGCCATACTGCGCGTCCGCCAGATTAGGCCCTACGCCCTCTAGGTGCTGGACGACCCGGGAGGAGATAATCCTCTCCAGCACCTTCCCGGCGTCGTCCAGCAGGACGAGGGGCCGATACGCGGACGCGCAGTCCGGAGGGCGGCCTGCCTTTTCCATAAGGCAGAGCCGCCCAAGCTTCCAGGGCTTCGGGAACTGCCCGACCGAAAGACACCGGTCGAACAGCTCCCGAAGCCACCCCCCTAATTGGCCCAAGGCGAGGCCGAGCACCCGACCCGGGACCCCATCAGGGCCGGGCGCTCTACGCCGGTTGAGGAGGCGCTCGACCGCCCTCCCCATCTCCTCCTCCGTTATCGGAGGGGGCGGCCCGTCGAGCACCTCCTCGACTGCCTCCCGAGGCGGAGGCATGGGAGGAGCCGGTAGCATCGGAGGGTCGGGGAATAATTCTCCCACGACCCTCGCAACCACCTCCGGCCGGAGGGTCTCCGTCGCCGGGGGCGCCCAGGATCGCAGCTTCTTGCGCACGATCCTGTACGGGCGCCCCCAAGGATCCCCCTCCAGCGTCTGGAGCAGCTCCTCCCATGCTGCTTCTTTCGCCCGGCTGATGGCAGCCTGCAGGGTCTTCCTGCACTCCCTGTAGCTGCCATACAGCCGGGCCTCCGCCTCCGGGTCCCGGTGTCGGCGTCGGCGGCTGCGCCCGAACAGCCGCCGGGCCGCGGAGCAGGCCGCTCGGAGATCGGCGATCTCCGGCGACCACCAGTACACCGCCCGTTTGTCTGGGCGGTGTACGCTCCGCGGCATCGACGCGTCGCAGACCTCCGTGAGGGCTCCACGGAGGCGGGCTGCGGACGCGTCGACGTCAGCCCCTGTGGGGGGGGGCATGGCCCACGCCTGGACGATGGCCGCCTCTTCCGCTAATTCTCGGTTGAGGCGGCTCATCGCCCAACAGGGGAACTTCGCGCCCCTCCGGGGGCGGGTGCCAATTCCAGCTTGGGAGGAGGAGACCTCGAATCTGATATATCGGTGGTCCGATAAGGTCTCCTCCTCCTCAAGCACCCTCCACCCCCGGACACGGCGCGCGACGGACGGGGTGGCGAACGAGACGTCCACCACCGACGTCCCGTTCCATCGCACGCACGTGGGGACGCTCCCCTGGTTGAGGAGGGACAGCCCTAACTCGGCTGCCCACTCCTCGACGGCCATGCCCCGCAGGTCCGTGACTGCCGCTCCCCAGGTCCTCGACTTAGCATTCAAGTCCCCCATGAGGACCACGGGGAGCGGCGACAACCGTCTGACAGCTCCCTGCAGGGAGCCGAGATACGCCTCGAACTCCCTCAGGGGCTTGTTAGGGGAGAAGTACGCCCCCACAATGGCGTATTCTCTCCAGACGGCCGTCACGAACCCGGCCCCGCTTTCTCTGGCCGACAGGGACGAACCCCGACCCGCCACGATCGCCACGGAACCGTTCCTATCCCCAGCCAATTGCGGCTGGGAGGGGAAGAAGTAAGGCTCCGTGGCGACCGCGAGCCCGATACACCACTCCGCCACTGACTGCACGAGTAAGTCCTGTGCAGCGGCGCAGTGGTTGAGGTTCGCCTGGAGGAAATTGCATATAGACCTATCCATTATTAGTCCATATCAATTTTCTTCCGCCTGGCGGCCACCACCTTGGGAACTACTCCCACCACCGGGAGGTCCCTACCCTTGGTGGTGGGGGGCCTGCAATTTCGGCACATGGGGCGGGTGTGCCCCAAGCCCATGCACTTATAACACCGCATGGGATTCTCGTCCAGCAGCTGGACGCGCACCACGCTCCACCCGATTACATATTTAACGCCTCGATTGACTTTGTATGACCCAAAACTGGCCATTTTTTGAAGAGAAAACTTGTACAGGCGCGTTGAGCGGTATTTTTGGCAGAAGATAAATATTTATAATTTCGCGTCATGACATGTTACGTAAGCATGACCAGCCGTATTGCGATTGCGCGATTTGCGTCTCTGACTAGCGACGCGTAGTAATAGGGGCTTGTTTACATGTAATATTGATATTTATCAGCTCATTATAGGTTTGATTGATTAATAGACTTTACAAAAATGTATATAATTATTGCTCCGAGTGCCAATAGATATGGAAACCACACTAATGTTAATACTTTCAATAAACAAATGATCAAATGTTTAAAGTGACATTCACACTTTAATTAAATGACAATTCAAAAGGTACCTAACACATTTATTGCATTGTTTCGTTTTTTTCACTTCTATCGGCAGTCTTTATGACTGCCTCTACTTTTTTTAAATTATAAGTTCACATTACATTATTTGTTATTGTTTAAGTTTTTCAAATTTTATAACAAATACGGTATTTTTAACACTTATGCACGTGTACCTCGTAAGGTCTACATTCGTTTGCATGGAGCTTAAACCCTTATGGATTACATTTTACAGTAGGTGGCACGCCTATCGTACTAACAAATGTTTTTGAAAGGTCATTAATTACGAGAGGCTTTCGTGAAGATTTTCTGACCCCTCCGCAGCTACTGATGAGGTGTCGTCGGATTTATCTGGACCCCTCTCTTAATCACACGTGAGGCCTTTCACGATTTGTGTCTTGAGTATAAATACGTTAGATTTAAGAAAAAAAATAACAAAATATTCTTTATTGTTTTTACCTTTTACTATTATTATTGCATTACACTTTGATATATCAATGTAAAATAAGTTTACACCTATTCATGAGTTTTAATATACACTGGATCCCCCCAGTATTTTTTTTTATCTCGAACTGACTACGCTATTGACCTGGCAAGGTCTCCACAGCTTCACCGGACTACAGGATCCCCCCAGTAATCCGACAAACGGTTTGCAAGGAAGTGTCGAATTATCGAATTTGTCGGACTATAGACTGCCAAAGACTTAGAATCCGGATGTTTTTACAAAAGAGTACCTTATAATCCGACAAATTACACTAATCTTAATGATAAGATTCTGTTATGTATGTCGAACTTAGTAAATTAAAACAACAAAATAGAGAACTTAGGTTTTTTTCTTCTTTATTTTACGTTTCAATAAAATTTACGTCGATACTACAAGACTTACAAAAAATAATAACTTTACATTAATATTATAAAGAGGTAAAGTTTGTGAGTTTGTGACGTTGTAGGGAGTAATCTCAGGAACTGTTGGTCCCATTTGAAAAAATCTTTCAGTGTTATATAACTCATTTGCCGAGGAACGTTATATGCTATATATTATCACGCTAAGGCCAATAGGAATGGAGCACCAATGAGGAATGTTTCAAAATCTTTTTTTTTCTTTCTTGAGAGCTTCCGCTGCGTGTTAGCGATAGCCCAAAGTAATTATTCTACGCGGAAGAAGTCGCGAGCAGAGGCTGATGTAGAGATGTAATAAAATAATCAAAAACTATGAATAAAAATCATAATACGAATCAATCAAGTTGTAACCTGTTCAATTGTGCATTATCTAAATTAGCGAAGATTGACAAAAAAATATTCAATACGTAATAATAGACATGTCGGGTTACAAGGGGTGCCAGATTAAACAGGGGCGGATTAGCACTGTATAAAGAAAATTGTGTCAGGTTTCGGCATATTTTATTCTAAAAACTCATTTTAATTTTAATTAATCTGATTTTCTCATATTCTTACACTATTTTTGGCACGAAAAAAATTACGTCATATTTGTCGCAACTCTATATGAGATTTAGTGCGATTTCATTTGACTCCTTCCGTACCCTAATCCCCTCACGTAATCACTGGACGCTCCCAAAAACCGTATCTGTAATTCTACATCTTTTCACAATTTTACATTTCTTTACAATTAAAAAAAAAACACGTGCTGAGCCACGGGCATCAACTAATACAAAATAAATTATGAATTTACCTAAAATAAAGTTCACATTATGTTCAACAAAACAGTCAATAAAATGTAACATCCATAACTCAGGTTAAAATCTACGCGTATTAATTTCTTGATTGATATAGTCGTAACCTGGAGAATATATTGTTTAAATGAGAAGATACGTTGTCTCTCCCGAAGTATCCCTCCCACCGACGACGCCCTAAATTCGTTAAGTGTTAAATTAGTATAGCGATACTTTATTTATCAATATGAACTAAATATTATCACTAATCTCCCCGTCACAATAAGCGGTGAAGACTCTCGACATTAGCATCCTTAACTGAGGTGGCAAAAATCGCGGGAGCACGGAATAAATAGAAATAAAGAGTGAAAATGCACACAAACTAAATAAAAACATCAACATTAAAATAAACAAAATAAGGGAAAACTAAAATGGGCAGAATTAAATAAGTTAAAAATAAATGGTGCCAATACATACATATGTAGATAAAATGATACGGAAAGATTCTAATAAAAGTAACCAACCAGATAGCGAATGTAAAAGGATAGCATGTAAAAATTAAAAAAAAGGCAACAATGAAACTAAGGATACCACAGAATAAGAAATTTTAAATAACAATAAGACTGAAACCAAAAGAAATTAGACATAAGGAAGTGTTAAAACCAAAAAAAACAAGACGACAAATAAAAAAGGAAACAAACCAAAAGTGAATGCCAAATATGATTAAAGATATATGTATAGAAATAATTAGAATAAGGACATTTAATAAAGCTAGTCTGCAGTGTTGTAAATAAAATCTCGGACTATGTCTTCTCAGTACGGAGATCTTTAATAAAAAAAAAAGTAAATAAATAACAGAAAACAATTGATAATTCGAAGTTTAGATAATATTCTGTGTAGAGATGCCTTTAACATGAAGTCACTACGATAACGCTCTAAAGGAGGGTCGTCTTATCGATAAAATTACGAGTAATTTCGTACTTGAACTTGTGTATACAATTGAACACAGAATAGTTACCTATACGCGCTTTTTCTACATCCGTAATGTAAAAACCTAACTAAAGGCCGTAGTTTCACTAAAATAGGCATTTACAGTTCGTCCCGTGTCGGTAATGCTTCGTTTTCGTGTTATGGCAAATCTACCCTCGATTTCATATTTTACCAACAATTGAAACAAATATTCGACATCGGTCGTAAAGTACACAACGTGCGATGCGACGTTCCAGTAAGATGGCCCGCGGCCAAATAATGGTCTGTTATTGCTAGGAATGCAAACGATACATCGATGTTTTCATATATCGACACATAAAATATAGACTTATAAAAAGTTGCGTGTTTGAAATAAGTATAATTGCCCTTTATTATACAGGAATTAATATATCATAAAGGAGCTGGTCCATATTTGAGCCAAGATACATGAATCCATTGCATGCACTTATGGATGCTAAATGAAGGTATCTGACTCTAAAATTAATAGAAAGTTTACATCTTGCCAAAGAGCTTTAGAACGCAACTTACTAAAACTAAAACTGAAACACAGAATACGACACAAAAAATAAGAGAAAACACGAAAATAATAGATACTCGGAGGCTAAAGTGGAAACGGACAGGACATATGGCTCGTAACCCAGACATGAGATGGACAAAAACCATAACCCTGTGGAACCGGCCTCACGGATACAGAAGTAGAGGTAGGCCAAAAGCACGATGGAGACACGAACTGTAATCTATAGCAGGTAGTAGCTGGATGGACGTTGCAAGGAGTCACGACACTTGGCTTTCTCTGGACGAACAACTTCAACAAATTTTAAGTTTCCTCTGTTAAATTTCATAAAGATTTAAAACGTCTATGTATTGGCTATATGTTCATGTTATGTTCAAGAACAGACGACGTCATGTGTAGCGTTATTTATTGTGTTCGCGATACACTCGCTCCCTCAGTCACATATAAATATGAAAGTGATACATACATGTCTTAAAACATTAGTCTGATTGAAAATATCGATATTGTATAGTCAATCTTTTTTATGAAAGATGTTGCATCCCTAGTTATTGCCCGACGCCCGCGTGCGTGCACACACACATTCTAATCCCGAAATTGTCAACCGCCACATTAAATGTTCACCTAATTTCGCGCCCATCGTGCCATTTGCACATTCATATAGTTCACTGGCTCTCGTCAATGACTTCTGCTATGATGCAATAATTTTATAACGATTACAAACAAATATTAATGACATAGATAATGGTCGCGATAATTTTACTAATCTTGATAGAAAATAAAATAATTCGAGTTTTTTAGATAAATTATATTCAATTACAGAACCTTGCAAATTATTTAATTTAAAGTTTACTTATCGCAAGCCTTATTATGACATCGCAAACTAGATAACATTCCATGATTCATTGAGTTGTAAAAAGCAAGCGAGCATCACAACGTAGCAGACACTTTATGAATTAAGTCCGATATATCGATGGGTGCCAAATTTTCATTTGGCAATTGGTGCCATCATTTACCATGTTCGTTTGCCACCTATGACATAAAAAAAAAAAAAGTTATCAAAGAGTACTGCACTGTATCAGTTTAGGTATATCTGTAACTAGTTTTTACCTGCAGATTGGCTTACAATATTGTATATTTGACTTAACCTTTGAGAAAATTACTTTTTATCAGAATGATAGTTATCTTATGTCCTTCTTTATATCTCATATACATTACATGCAAAATTTCATGCTGACTGATTGAATAGTTGAGGCATGAAAGAATAACTAACAAACTCACATTCTTATTTATAATTAGTTGTACTCGCGGCTCCGCACGCATTTTTTTAAATCGTATCAAAGAATTATAAAATTGTGAGACTATGTACAATTACAGAAATGCTCTTCAAAGACAATTGTAAGTACGACGCGCACGCCACTAAAAGTAACATGTAAAGTGTACATTAGATATATAAATACAAAGAGCGTGCCAAATGAGGTTTGTCATCAACAACATATTTGGAACCTTAACCCACCATATAACTACCTCAGTGCTCACTTACACTGTATAAGCAACTAATGAAACAATAACTTAAAATATTATTATAAAGATTTTTCATTTAAATTACATTTATTATACATTGCCATTATAATTAAGATTCTGTGACTATACAAAAAATAAAAGCTTGTCTGTTCTGCAAGAAATTGAATTATGGAACTCTTTACGTAATACGTTTATAATCTAAGATCCTATTAGGAAGTCCTCTATATTATTAAAGTTATTAATAATTTTAATTGTAAAGAATAAGCTGATAATTATTTCTCTTATTAAAAATAAAGAATGAGTTGAAATCTTAGTAAATGTATGCAGACAAAGACGCGGGTAACAGGTAGTCTAAAATAGAATAACCTCAATTACTTTTTATAAGGTTCTCTATCTACCAGTGAAAGTCTCGTGAAAATATACTTTGAATTGGTTTTGGTGATAGCACAGCGGGCGAAGCCACGGTTAACAGCTATATTAAATTAAAATAAAATAATTTACTTTTTATTTGTAGCCATATCCATTCACCAACAAGTTGTTATTTTAATTTTATTTTTATAATACGTTTACGTGTTTATAATACGAGCGAAAGCAGCTCCCAAAAGGAAAAAAATGCCCGATTTTGAAACATTCTTCATTGGCGTTCCGCTCCTATTGGTATTAGCGTGATGATATATAGCCTAAACCCTTACTCGATAAATGAGCTGACTAAAACCGAATGATTTTTTCAAATCGGACCATTAGTTCCTGAGATTAGCGCTTTCAACCAAACAAACTCTTCAGCTTTATATATTAGTATAGATGTAAATTTAACATATCGGTACTTTTTACATTTTTGTAAAACAAATTGTTGAAGAAATGTCTGTTTGTATGAACACACATCACTGCTAAATCATCATCATGACAATCATAAAGCATATCCTCGAGTAAAATTTAGTTTTGGTTTCATTAAAATCGGTTCACTCTATCAAAAGTTATTGTAAATTTAATGATGACGCAACTTAAGCACCAGAGAAAAGTAAATAAGTAAAATGGACTTAATACATTCAAATGATATTATTAACTGTTTTTTAAAATAAGGTTCCACGCGGACAAAGTCGCCGGCACAGCTAGTAGAAATATATAGTCCAAGCACCAATTTTGGTGCGAAACAAATCTGAAATTGCGGTAACTGCGTGTCCTGAAAGAGACAAAACATTTTGATTCGTTCTTTATCTCTCTCTTGACGTTGAGTCTATTAGAGCAGAGGTTCCTAAACTTTAACGATAACGGAATACAAACCAAATAAATTTTATTTTATGAAACTCCATATCAAATGATTACAAATCAACACTGAAATTTATATAACAACATTTTTTTAAAGAAATTCTTAAAGTTTTAATGTCAAGAATGAAATTGTTTTACTGTTTTATGAATAAATGTAGTTTGGTACAATTAATATTATAACCGTCCCGCGCGATTCAGTGACACAAAATCTTACATCACTGCGACAACATTCCACATATCACCTCCACACACGTGCACGCATACACGCTTACACATGCAGGTGGAAGGGTTTTATTTTTTCCCTTATCAAACTGAAATAGTTTAGAAAAGTATCCGATACGAAATATATATAAGAGTTGCTGAGGTATGTATGCCTGGTACACATATATGTCTTAACAACTCATATATGTATGAATAGTTAGCTTAGCTTAGGTTAGCTCAGATAGGTCGCGAATGCCATGTATTAGGCAACAGCCCAAGCCGAGGTGTGGCGTGCACCCTTGAGCTAGTTGTCAAGTAAAATCGGTTGAGTGCCTTATGCGCTCGCCTTAGTAGTCCGGTGAAGCTGTTAAGACCTTGCTACGTCAATAGCATAGTCAGTTCGAAAAAAAAATACAAAAATATTGTAACCGTGGTATTATTTAATAGATAATAATAAATAATTTTGGCGGAACCTTGATGACTATTCTACGGAACCCAGTTTGGGGATCCCTGTATTAGAGTACATTCATTTTTCTCGTCACATAACCGAACTTAAGCAACGTCTGGCGCGGTCAGAACCTGGATGGGTGACTACCTGGGAACACAGTGTGATGTTGGTTTTTTGTTGTATTTTTTTAATTAAAATGTTTCCCTGTATTAAAAATTTTAATTTCTATTGTGCGTAGGCGACACACCGTTTTTTTTTTGTCGAAAATATTACTTTTACATGTTTTTTATCATATTGACTCGTAAAAAGTTTTTGATATAAGTACAATTGTTTTCTATGATACAGGAATTAATATATTATAAAGTAGCTTGCGTTCGCGTCTTTGTTCACGTATAAATAGTTGTTGTTTCATGACTATAATTCTAACAGTAATTTACTCATGACAACTTCACCCCCTTTAACCGCATAATAAATTTAATCTTATTTTATTATTCTTGCTTTACCACTAAGAAAAAGAGTCATGATATGCAGCTTAGACAATACTCCAAACAGTTATTTTTGTCAGGAAGAAATATTAGCTCTGGACAAAAACACATGAATCTTATCTTACGTATGATATCTGCTAATAAAAAAAATTGGTTGACATGTTAACAACACTACGTGACAAACTAAGATCCTCAAAACTCCTGTTATCACCCACCGCCGGTGCCGCTGCATCACATTCAAGAGACGAGACTACAACACGACCGGAACATTCATATTAGCGCCACCATATTATAAATATACATTGACACTAGCGCCGACATATTAGATACACATTGATACTAGCGCCACTATTTTAGGGAGACACATTGACACTAGCGCCACCATATTAAAGATACATAAATAAGAATTGTTAATATTATATAGATTTTAATAAGACTTAAATAAGAATGGATATCATTATATAGAATTGAATCATTAGTTTGATCATTATTAATAATAGTATATTCTTCGACTTCATAGTTCGGCCATGAAAGGCAAGATGTCGCTGATCTACATATCGAAACAGATTAGTGAACACATTAGAGATACATAAATAAGGATAATTATATAAAATTGTTGTATAGCTTAAATAACATTAATTTGTTCATACTTTATTATTTTTGTGTTACTTAAATTATTTTGCGGAATTATGTATAAATAGTAATCGCTTTGACTTATATAGATGGGCCTTTAAAAGGCAAGATGTTGGTGATATCTACGCATTTGTTATATACGAAGTATTGTAATGCGAAGCTCTGGCCAAATAAATAGTGACAGTATCTACGAAGTGTTTATTGCCATTCCTGACTGCATCGACTCTATACGTGATTAGTGTAATACTCCATAAATAATAATAATATTTTAACAATTATTCAAAACCAGGGATTCCCGTGATCATAAACTAGATTAAATTATAAAGGAGACTTTAAAATCGTGAAAACTAGATTGAAAACGAATATATTAATTACTAGCCGTGCCCGTGATTTCGTCCGCGTGGAAACTTATATAAAAAAAAATTAGTGATTAATTAAGTCATATGAATGCATTAAATCCATCTACTTATCTAGTTGTCTCTCGCACTTACGCCGCGCCGTCATTAAAATTACAATAACTTTGGATAGAGCGGACCGATTTTAATGAAACAACGACTAAGTTACACCCGAGGATATGCTTTATGATTCTTGATGATATTTTATTGTGAACCCAGTACTTTAACAGTGATGCTTGTTCATACAAACAGACATTTCTAAAAATGGTTGAAATGTATTCTATTACTTATTTCGACACGTGGAACATTTTTTTTTAATCTTTAAAGTACAGACACGTTAGTTCTACATTCTTATTATATGTATAGACGATATAGGATCGCGTTGCACACGGCTTCCCGCCGGCGCTTTTCTGGGCGGACGCGTGGGCAGGCCCTCGATTTCCACGCGCATCCTCGCAATCCGTTGCTTGCCCAATGTGCGGTAAACGTAAATAAATATATAGTTATAACCGATATGAAATAATATCTTTACTATCATATAGCGATTATACAGATAATAAATAATAGTTTACTACGCCGAGAACGCGTTTCAAAAATATATATAGGTATATGTAACGATATTATAAGTAAAACAGCTTTTTAGTTCTAATATCATTGTATATATGCATTGACATATAAAAACCCAAGACATAAAGTCTCGAATAAAAGTAACGCTCAAAACCGGCCGCAAAAACTTCCCAATATAATACCAATAACCACGTGGTTAGTTATGCGATTAACTTATGATTTTGCAAATTCAACCTTACCTGAATGATTTAAAGTTGTTTTTACAAGGACGCAAGCGACGCGAGACTATTTGAAATGACTGCATAATCCAAAATTATGCACTCGTTTTTGTGTGCCGGCTGTGAGACGTTAAGTGTGCATCTAGGGTTTTTCTATATCAATGTATATATTTCATTTGCCTTATGATTTATTACATGTATATCCGATTACTGTAAAGCAGAGGCTTGCAGATTACAACATGTCAGTGACAGTCACCCTTGCTTTGGGATTGCGTTTTACGTAGACCTAGAAACAGTTTCTCAACTTAATGTACCTACAGGCAGAAAGTGGCGCGTGATTTGATCCAAGAACTACTGAAATCGATTCACGGTACAGACATAATACTAATTCTACATGAGGCACGACTTCTGAGTGAAGAAACAATATGATGATCTTATGGAAATGCAGTGTAAACCGTTTACAACGAATGTCATGGGACCGAGCATTTTTTTTTTTCGTTATAACGCGATTTCGCTATAGGAAAGGAAGAGAACAAATATATGGTTTTGTGGTAATTCAACCGAATTTTTTTTTCGTTATAACGAACGACGTTATAAAGAAGTTTACAATTTTTATTTATTACTAGCCCACCCGTGCCCACTTCGTTGGGCGGTAATACGTAAGCGTGGAATGGTTATTTTGCGCTAAGACGCAGCGGAAGCTCTGAAAAGGAAAAAATACCCCGATTTTGCAATACTCTTCATTGCTGCTCCGCTCCTATGTGTCTTAGCGTGATGATATATAGCCTATAACCTTCCCTGATAAATGAGCTATATAACACTGAAAGAATTTTCCAAATCGGACCAGTAGTTCCTGAGATTACCCCTTACAACATCACAAACTAACAAACTCTACCTCTTTAGACTCTAGACTACCACCCAATTCCTCCATAAATACATCCTTGATAATAATAATCCGATGATACATATAGAACAAACGTGATAGTCAAAAATAGACCGGACAGTGATATAGTCTCGGCCAATTTATTGGTTTCCTTATGAGTCAGTTACAGAATTGCCAAGTCGCCTGATACGTGTAAAGTAATAAATCAATAATACGCAATGACTTCTATATTGTCCTAGACAAGCAATTTGGAATGAAATCTATATCACAATTTGGAAGGATTTGGTTGAGGATGAATAGTCGGCCGTGAACGTCATAGTGCATGGTAAATAACTACATTAGTCGTATTAACCTAATTGTAGTAAAGAGTAAACGAGATAGTTATATTTTTGTTAGTGTTATAGAAATATACAAAACTAGCTACTGCCCGCGACTTCGTCCGCGTGGCGTCGTTTAGGCTAACGCTAACTTTTAACTCGCGACTTCGTTTATGTAGAACGTGAAAATATTTTTAAATAATACGTACGTTAACCCCGATTTTACTCATTGATGCTACGCTCCTATTAGTCTTAGCGTGATGGTACATAGCCTTCCTCGATATATGAGATATCTAATACTGAAATAATTTTTCAAATGGGACCAGTTGTTCCTGTGATTAGCGCGATTAAGCAAACAAACTCTTCAGCTCTATAATATTAATATTTCTATATTAGCATAAATGTAAATAATCTATACATCTATATACAAGTGTCTAGTTTGTCCGGGGTTATATCCGAAATGGCTGAATCGTTATTTACATATAGAGCGTATTGGTAAAGCTAAATACCATTACACTGTTTCATATTAGTTCAGCAGAAATTAAATGATAATAAAAACAAACAAAATGAAATAATAAAAGCAAGAAACTGTAAGTAATTACTTAATTTATGTTTATTTATAAAATATTCATCCCATTTTTAGTTCGTTTTATCTAAAAGAAAGTAAATAAAAAAAAGGAAAAATAAACAACATGTGTAACAATATGCCGAAAAACATTACATACATACAAACATAAATAACATACATTTTTTTATGTCTTACATTATTTTAAGTTAGTAATAAGTGCAGTTAAGTTCTTTGTCTTTTTTTTTTCGAACTGACTACGCTATTGACCAAGCAAGGTCTTAACAGCTTCACCGGACTACTAAGGCGAGCGCTTAAGGCACTCAGCCGATTTTTCTTTGTCTCTGTAACTTGTAGTTCTACTTTTATAATTGTCAGTTATAAAATTCAACTTGAACTTTTTGAGTGGTTAATTTTAATTATGTATTACTAGCGGGCACGACGGACGTTGTCCCGCCCTGATAATTAAAAAAAAACCTGGAAGTGAGACATATGCTGTCGGCGACTTTTTTGTAGGCATTACAATTAACAATAAATTTAAATTAAATCTATGATTACTCACACTTTTTTTTTATTAACGTGGGGAAATCCTTTATGGCTACGCCACCCTCCCGGGGGAGAGAGTGGGTTATGTCCGACTCGCACGGACTAAAACCCCACGGTGTACCGACAGACCGGCAAGGTCTGTTGGGGCGGCAAGGGATCGTCCTACGCTAATCACCTTGGAATGATTACTCACACTAATAGATATGATTAGTGTTGCATTTATTGCGGTAACGACAAAGTTTTCAAGTTACGATGATTCAATTGCATTGTTGGACAGCGTGTCCATAGACGTGGGTTTGGATCCATTAATAAAACAGAGTCTTCGGTGAAGGAAATCCTGGTGGCGAAACCATTGCACGATAGGCTTTTATGGTGCCGCTTGGCTAGTTAGATCTATCTATAGATATATTCCGGTAGCTACATTTGAGAGCCAGCCCCTGCTTTGGACTCTATATGTTATAACCACATCGTCACCTAGTGTCAGGTGATATTGCTGTCAAACACTAAACAAATAAAACTAAATTAACACTAAATTATAATAAAACCCTCATACTTAAGAAAAATACCACCGGTTCAGACAAACAACCCAGTTATCGAGAACAACCGGTAAGAAACTCGACCTGGTTTATCTTTGCATCGTACATAACGCAACATCTATACTAATATTATAAATAGGTAAAGTTTGTGAGTTTGTGAAGTTGTAGGAGGTAATCTCAGGGATTACTGGTCCGATATGAAAAATAATTTCAGTGCTATATAGCTCATTTATCGAGGGAGGCTATATATCATCACGCTAAGACCAATAGGAGCGGAGAACCAATGAAGAATATTTCAATATCGGTGTTTTTCCTCTTGAGAGCTTCCCCTATGTGTTAACGTTAGCCCAAAGTAACTACTCCACGCGAACGAAGTCGCGGGCAGAGGCTAGTATTTTATATATTAGTTACATTCGATTTTGGCGGATGCACAGAGACGGGCGTCATTTCTAGACGTCACTCTCGTTCAAATATTGATCCACCCTATAATATAGTATATATAATAACAATTTAGACATTAAAACTGGTATCTAAATGGGGTTGAAAAAGAAATTTAAAATTAAAACGTGGCGCTATATATGAGATATCTATATTTAATTTGTAATTAAAAAATATAAAGGCCCTTAATCGAAATATAAATTATCGTGTCTCTTAAGATGGACCATATAATATATGAATGGCAACTTACATGGATATCAGTGGAGTAGTTTAGGAATTCATCGGAGATAAACATAATGACAATGATTTTTTATATAATTAGTTTTTCTAAAAAAAAAAACACTATCGTTTCGATACATCATAATCACATAAAATACCTTAGACTTGGCAACCCTGAATTGAGTATGCAGCCACTAGTTTCCATCGAGTAATATTTACATTGAAATAAAACGTCTCGAGGTCTCTATATCTCTGTTTCTTAATTTCAATATGGCAAAGTAATTCTTCCTGCGCGACCTTGTGTATAATCAATTGACCCTGTATATTTTATACCACATTTATAATTGTAGCGAAAACCTTTCTTAGATATTTACTCGTACTAACATTCGCATGTGAATACTAACACACCTGAGTTTGTGTACAAATACCATATATTATCTTCGTGTAATTATAACCCTCTGAACATATAAAAATCCAGTGACATAATATTTGTCCACGATGTCTCCGAAACTATTCAACGGATCTTCATGAATGACTTTGGTATTTATGTATAATTTCCGCCAACAACTCAGATAGGTCGCGAATTGCATGAGTCAGGCAACAGCCCAAGCCGAGGTGTGCCGTGCACCATTGAGCTAGTTGTCAAATAAAATCGGCAGCGTGCCTTAATCGCCTTAGTAGACCGGTGAAGTTGTTAATGCCTTGTTAGGTCAATAGGGTAATCAGTTGAAAAAAAAAATCCTCCAACTTGAGAAATACGATAATTTCTATTTCGATTAATGACCTCAACATTAAGCCAACTGGGTAAATAAGGGACACTTATAATATTTATGTAAACATAAGCTCAAAATGTACCGTGCTTTCGCGTTGTTCTAAGGTCTAACCTAACGTTTTTAATAAGTAGCAATAAGCTAATAAGTAATTGCAATACCTGCAAGACTTGCAAGACCGAGACCAGGTGTATAGACTCAAGACCAAGACCGAGACCAAGCCAAGTCTCGTCTTGATCTTGCGTTAGGCAACACTAGTACATAGAGTATCTTTCACCCAAAAAAAGTAATTCCCAGGGGATAGATCACATTTCTATCAACG
>MU160692.1:13336-69041 GCA_015888305.1 Antheraea pernyi | reverse complement strand
TCAGTTCGAAAAAAAAAAAAACGACAAATGTAAATTAGATCATACTTTTTTTACTAAGAATAAGTAGTATTTAATTAAGTATTTAGATCTTTTTTTATATATCAAAAGGAGGCAAACGAACAGGTGGGTCACTTGATATTAAGTGGTCACCACCGTCCATAGACACTAGCAACACCAGGGGAGTCGCAACCAACGCTCTCACTGACCGAACGAAACGCAACAGTGCAAGCATTGTTACTCCACGTCGGTTTTCTGTGAGAGGGTGGTACTGACCCGGACGAGCCGACCCATTCATGTTGAAACTAGTAATAGCTACAGCGTGGCTCTACCACCTACAAAAATCTATACGTTGATACACAATTTGAAAATGGTGTATGTAATGAAAAACGGAGTGTCATTGACAGACTCTTGGAACATTTATAAAATACCAGTAAAAAATAAATGACAATCGACATTGGTGAGAGAATTTTACAGGACTATTAATAAAATTGTTAATTTGACAACAAAACAATTACATTACAGGCATTGTTTGCAAATTTAACAACTGTGGACAATATTCGTAAGAGGTTAATGAGTATTTCACAAACGATTTTATTGCATAATAAAATACAAACATCTGTGAATATGGAACGTTGAAGTAATCGGTGCCAACAGATGTTTATACTTAGAGGCCATTAAAGCTTTATATCATCTTAAATAGATTGTACTGTGAGTACAAATAAGTTGTGCATGTTTGTGAATGCTTAATGATATTTTAGATATAACTGTAAATAACTTTAGTGGCATTGGTTTAGGAAAACTGAACAAAAACTTAACTAGACTTAAAATCTTATATTATAAACGAAGCAGAGTTCAAATAATAAATACCCGAGAGCCTATTGCAACATTTATAATGATTTATAGCTATATTCAGATATCTAAAATTACATATTAAATTATGATTGAAAGTTTTTTGTCTGTGTTCGCACGTTTTTCGATACTATTTCCGTATTTAGAATTGTTGATGACTCAGTGATTAGCGTGTTCGAACACCGTGTCGATGGAGGTATGATCGAATTCTTTCGAATGAACCGAAATTTTCGATGAAGGAAAACATCGCGATGAAACCATAGCATGGTGTTAGGGCTTCTTCTTAGCTTGCCTGACAAACTCCCACTCTCAAGTTGAAGAGTTCTCGCCATAAACCTAGAGATTAGTTTCGGCAGTTGGTTTTTTTTAAATATATATCATAGAAGGCTAGAAGTGATCACCACCGTCCATAGACACTAACAACACCAGGGGAGTCGCAAGTGCGTTGCCAGCCTATATATGGGGGAGGGGGAGGAGAAAAGGGGACGTAGGCCTCCGGCGCTCTCAATGACCGAACGAAACGCAACAATGCACAAGCACTGTTACTTCACGTCAGTTTTCTGTGAGAGGGTGGTACTACCCCGAGCGAGCCAACCCATTCATGCTGAAACCAGTAATAGCTTCATCGTGGCTCTACCACCTACTTCTTGGAGGGGTTTAGAGCCAAATCTTAATATAGGTTTACTATGTATACCATCGTAAATACTAAAATCTATAATATATAGACAAAGTACCTTAAAATAGATTTTACATATATTAGGATACGCATATATGTAAATATTACAAGTAAGAATCTAAAACCGACAAAGCCAGAACCATTTTTTGTTCAAACAACCGTAATACAGTGCCTTTGTACAGATAAGAACTTTCTCTCCCAGACATGTCTGAGAGGGATTTTAGTACAACTATTTCGTTGAGCGACGTTTCAAAAGAAAACGCCGTGAAGGAGCTACGGCGATTATAAAAACAAAAGAATAGCCGCGACTAGAATAAAGAGTACAAACAAAAGTAACAGACAAATGGCCAGGGAAAGAACTGTGTACATATGTTACATTTTACTGACAAGTATTATTTAAAACGGTGTCGTGATTATTTTCATTTAAACTTTGATTATTTCAATTTAGAAAATAATATTCCTATTCATGACATAATAAACAGGGATATATATATATCCAATTTATTGTTTTGTATCGTTGATATTCGTATTACAAACACAATAAACTCAATAGTCGAAATTAGTTTCTCAAGGAAAATGTAAAAATAACTCTAAACTATAATTATAAAAGTTATTGTATTCAATACCATAATTTCCATATTAACATTATAAATTACTAGCGGGTCCGGTGGACGTTGTCTCGCCCTTGTAATAAATAAAAATCTTGACAAATTATATGCCTAAATCTTCCTCGTGAATCACTTTATATACTGGAGAAAACTGCTTGAAAATCCGTTTAGTAGTTTTTAAGTTTATCGCGAACAGACAGACAGACGTGACAGAGGACTTTATTTTATAATATATAGTGATAAGTAATAATTAATACATCTGTAGTGTCTTGAGTTGTAAGATTTTCCAAGTTATCCTTACCATAAAGCCAACATCGAACGAGTAAGTTTATCGCGAACAGACAGACAGACGTGACAGAGGACTTTATTTTATAATATATAGTGATAAGTAATAATTAATACATCTGTAGTGTCTTGAGTTGTAAGATTTTCCAAGTTATCCTTACCATAAAGCCAACATCGAACGAGAAATAATGGTGATGTGTTTATAACAACCTAGTTTCGACCAATACACCTATGTTTTGTTCAGTTCCTCCATTGCATTATAAGTGAAAAAAAATAAAAATAAATTAAATTAGTTCTTCCATTGTATAAAAGAATTAGTATATCTTCATCCTAGATTTAAGGTTATAATCTGATGAATACATAACCAAAATACATTAGGTAATTTCTTAGTAAGAAACGTCTAACCATTTAGACATAATAATTATTTTTAAAGATTCACTATACAAACTTATATAATTTCGACGTTATTGTTTTTTTTAAATAATTTTATATGTAAACGTCATAGCAACAATAGGATGTTAGTTAAACGATATATAACTAAAATAATTAAAGAGCGTACCTCACTATTGAAATATTTTTATTTCGAATAAACAAATTAATTACATTTTGTACTCGGGATTGTTTGTTTTGCATTAATTTTGTAGACTATAAAACGACGTGGGTAAATTCGTAACTCCTCGTTATATCTGGAAGTGAATTCCTGTCTGTATATCCAAAAACCAGCAATACTTCATAGTTCAAAAGATAACAGTAATATTGATAAGCCTAATTCTTTGTCGGCTTTTTTCGATGTCTAAATGCTTTTAAAGCGCCATGGTGATAGTGTTTTGGTGTTCATAAGTGCCTGTAATGTTGCCTGTAACGTCTCTAATGTGGCAAAAAAAAATGATAAAACTTTTGGCTTTGAATATACAACGAACGAAGTATTACACAATATCTTATATGGCACCTTTAATAGAAAAAGTAAATTAAAAGTTCAATTTTGTGGGAAAATGCGTTTTAAGTTCAACTGAAACTTATCTTCAAAATGAATTAAGTCTTTAACTCTAAAAGTAAGGATAAGTAGTATAAGAATATTGCTATTCAATCGTTGTAGAAAATATCACCATCTGAAACAGGTAAATGTTTAAATAGGCATATTAAAAAACTTCGTAGTGATTCACTTTTTAATCAATTAGGTTATAAAATAATTTCAATGCAGACGTATTAATAGCATAATGCACTACGATAATTAACAAACAACCGAATTTAGTCGCTAAGACACTGAAAAAATTATGTACATTTAAAAAAATTTAACGATAAACTGACGTTAAACATAAACTTAAAGTAAATAAAATAATTACTTTTTATTAAAACACCGACTTACTTCATTTTAATTAAAATAATTACTTTTTATTAAAACATCGACTTACTTCATTTTACTTCACTTTGCTAATTATCTTCCTAGATAACGTTTTTTTACACGTTTAAATCAAAACAGAACAACAGCCGTGTTATTACAAAAAAGTTTAATACTTGGTTTAAAAAAGTTTCCCAATAAATGCACCGCGCTCGCCAGAGGCAAGTTCGTGTTATCCTTTTTCACAAGTCTAACTTAACGTAACCAAAGCGAGACAACAGAGCAAGATGGCGGACATTCAGCGACCGCGGTGCTTTTAATATGAGACCTTTTTAAAGCCAGGGTTCAATACGTATTTAACTTTTTTATAACACCGCAGTAGTCTATTTTCGTAGTTACGATCTTATTGAAGTGACAGTTGAGTTGAACGTATTCGCCTCGCAACGTTAATTTGGTGTACTTTTGTGTAGTGAAAGCTTCGAAAAATGTACATTTTGAGTTACTTATTTTTATATTAAAGGTGCGATATATTATTAAGCAAATACTTATTAAAACATATTCGAAATCTTGAATCTTTCACCACATTCGTTTATTTTTTTTGATATCATAGGTGGCAAACGAAGAGGTGGTTCACCTGATGCAAGTGATCACCACCGTCCATAGACACTTGCAACACCAGGGGATTCGCAAGTGCGTTGCCAGCCTGTGTTGGGGGGAGGAAGTGGGGTTTGGTTGTAAAGGGGAAGTAGAAGGAGAGGAGGTGGGTCTCCGGCGCTCTCACTGACCGAACGAAGCGCAACAATGCAAGGACTGTTACTTTACGTCGTTTTTCTGTGAAAGGGTGGTATTACCCCGGGCGAGCCGACCTATTCATGCTGAAACCAGTAATAGCTTCAGCGTGACTCTACCACCTACAAAATTTAATATTTATATTATGCCTATAATGTCGCAAATACACCTATAACATAACATAATAACATTTTTATTATGTATATTTTACACCCATAACATTTTTATTATGTATATTTTATTTATATTTTTATTGTTCTGTGTTCTATTATAATTCCTGTAATTTATGAAATAACTTTTACCCACTGTATATAGCTATAGTTAATAAAGTCATTGACGGTTTAAAGAATATTTAATTAAAATGCACGAGGTAAAGTTCCATTATTTACAAAGGAGCTCCATACAATATCACTATCAGAATTTACTACCTTCTCAGATTACGATGACCTCGTGAAAGACATTGTGGACCTAACGATATAAAAGATAAGATTACAAATCGCACTATTACAGCGCTATTATGTAAAGTATATCTGTACATATAAATAAAATTTACATATTTATTGTTTCTTCAGGTTATCTCCTTTTTTTTGAACATGGGGAAATCTCTACGTATGCCTAGCCGGGCAGCCGAGGGTGGGGTAGGTCCGACTTGCACGGACTAAAACCCCATGGTGCCTTCAATCACCTATGCCGGGGAACAGAAGCTGCCGAACTGGCACTACGTCTACTCCCTTCAGGTTATCTCCTAAAATACTGAACCGAATATGACGACACTTTTATTACATACAAAACTATTTAGATGATTATATAGAATACCAGTTTTTACTCAGGACTCGATTTATCCGAATTCCCTCGGAAAAAAAGTCTTTATGATTTTAGGTACAGCTAGTGTTACCCAAATGCAAGACCAAGACGAGGCTTGTTACATACAAAACTATTTAGATGATTATATAGAATACCAGTTTTTACTCAGGACTCGATTTATCCGAATTCCCTCGGAAAAAAAGTCTTTATGATTTTAGGTACAGCTAGTGTTACCCAAATGCAAGACCAAGACGAGGCTTGGCTTAGTCAGTATATACTGACTATACTCGATCTCATTGTCTTAGTTTTAAACTTTGCTAAATAAACTATTATACTCTTTGAGACATTAATACATTTGTTTGTATGTATTATGTTACACAATACGTATAATCAGCCAGTCAGTCAGGAACACCAATAAACACTCTGAAGGCACTGTAACCATTTATCCGGACAGAGCCTCGCCTTACAGTAACTTCCACATAGGAGTGCGTGCAGATCAGCGACATCTTGCCCTTTATATGCTGAACTCCCACCAATGTAGTCTCACACTGGGGTGAATAATGAATAGCCGACCAATAGCGATCGAGGTCATTAGTAACACCCCCGATAAAGTCAATAGCGCGGTATCGCAGGTCAATAGTGGTTCCCCGGGTGGCGTTGTAGTCTCGCCTCTCGGGTATGTCATAGCGGTACCGGACTCAGTCAGTCAGGAACACCAATAAACACTCTGAAGGCACTGTAACCATTTATCCGGGCAGAGCCTCGCCTTACAGTAACTTCCACATAGGAGTGCGTGGAGATCAGCGACATCTTGCCCTTTAACACCCCCGATAAAGTCAATAGCGCGGTATCGTAGGTCAATAGTGGTTCCCCGGGTGGCGTTGTAGTCTCGCCTCTCGGGTATGTCATAGCGGTACCGGACGTAGTCATTAACAATTACTTTAAATTGTTTATTGCTAGACGGAAAGGACCATGATTGTGACACCGACACTAGAGCACGTGTATCGATATCGGTATTGAAACCAAATACTCAATAATGGTTCAATTTAACTTAGCTGCAAGACTGCAAGAGTCTTGCAGGCCTAGTCTTGTCTTGCAGGGGCAGTCTTGGTATTGGTCTTGCAAAAACAAGGCCAAAACTGCAAGAAATTTTGAGCAACACTAAAGGTACCCCATGCCCTTTTCTTTATAATGAGACATATAACCTGATGACTTATATACAAATTTTCTTAATAATCATTTGGGTAGTTTAGGCTAGAAAGCGTAACAAACAAACAAACAAAACTTACGTTCGCATTTATGATATTAATAAGTATCGGAGCTATGCAGGGCAAAATTTAACAAAGTTAATTTAATATCGGTAAAATAATTTGTTTTGGACGTAAGAGTCAAGTAGAATGATATACCTACAAATAAAAAAATAGTCCACAATTTAAATGGGTGAAACATAGTTGATGCTTAGATAAGTTTTAAAAAAAAACATTTTCACTAGATGGAAGGGAACCAAACAAGTAATCTAATGAGAAAAGGTAATCTGGAAACTACATACTGGAAATTAATTTGTATTTTCCTAAAAAGCGAATCGTACCGTAGAAAGTAAAAGAGAAACTAAAGTGGGTCGTCATATTACAACTTGTTACTAAGTAGATAACATAACTGTATCAATCGTAAGAATTTTTAGACATTAAATAACCTGTTCTATTCTGGGTCAATCGTCATACTATACGAAACATTCATCCGACTATATTTATTATTATGACAAATATTCAAACTTTATTTCACTATTTTCCCTAATAAATGATTAAATTAATAACTTGTAAAATGAAAAAACCGACGGTTTTACGGTATTTGATGTTAAGAATTTTGAATTCGTGTTATAAGCTAAATTTCGAAACTTAATTTTAAAACAAAGGTACTCCTATGAACTTTAACATTGCATACAAACATACCCACAACAACTCTTCTGACGATATGTTATAAAGCCGATAAGTCGCCCATAGGTCTGCCATTGTGCACACATCGCCCAAATCTACTAGATAGCGATCATTTTTTTTTTTTATTTTCCTTCAAAGACAACATGATCGTTATATTTAAATAAATCACGATGTCTTTTTAATATACGGTTTTAAGAAAACTATAATTTTTATAATTACTATATGGTCAGCGGTGCTCGGAGTAGTGCAAGCGGTGTGAGGCAAATTCGCAGGAGAGCAATAAACGTATAACATTGTATACAAAAAAGAATTGTAAACCAAGTATATTTTTGTTTTCATTTTTTTTTCTTTTCTCTGCACATAAAGTGTATTGTTGAGATGAGAAACAAAGGAGACTAAAGTCGCGGGTATCCGATAGTTTTGTCAATAAAACCATTTATATAGTATTTACTTCAGAAATATAACTGTGTTGATAATTAGATCTAGTCAATGCATAAACACCACATGTATAACTTAGAAAGCTATTTTTAACGTATATAAAAATATGTTAACATTGTATACAAAAAAGAATTGTAAACCAAGTATATTTTTGTTTTCATTTTTTTTTCTTTTCTCTCCACATAAAGTGTATCGTTGAGATAATAAACAAAGGAGACTAAAGTCGTGGGTATCCGATAGTTTTGACAGTAAAATTGTATATATAGCATTCACTTCATAAATATTACTGTTTTGATAATTAGATCTAGTCAATGCATAAACACTACAGAAATACGTAAGCTAACGTTTAACGTATATAAAAATGTATATATGTACACATAACAAACAATTTATATCAATGTCTCTTCGATCAAGTTATTGTTGATCGAAGCAATTTCTAAAGGAAACCCGATATTCAATTGGACATTTTGTTTTATAGGTGCTACATAAAAACTCACAGCAACCTTACCAAACGAAGGTTATTTACCTAATGTTTAGAACACAATACGAAATTCCCACTGACTAGTAAGTCGGCACACACGAATCCGAAATAGAATTTTACTACCAAAATACTCATAAATTGTGTTTTATTAGCTGAACAAATTACGCGAGAATTGTCGGTGCATAGATAGATAAAAGAATATCGCAAGAAACACGTCAAAGACTAAGAGCATATATAATAAAACGATGGCAATATCTATTTATGTCAATAACATAACATTATCAAATAATGAAAACGAAAGCCACGTATTGCACATAATTAAGATAGATGACACTGCTCATGTTAGCTGATACGAGTGAGTACACAGAGAAATGAATCACCTCCGGATGGGTGTTATCTATCTATCTTAGCTTAGATGCTTACGATATAACCGACTACCTCAGAGACACGGCCACATTCATAAAACTGACTCATTTGTCGATGACCTCTTAAAATCTATACAAAAGGGAGGCGCGCGTTAAAATGAACTAACATTTTTCATATCCACGTTCCGGCACTCGAGTCTCTGTCAGCGGAATTCATTAAAAAACAGCATGATTTTGCAGCGGAACTACATTTTTTTCTTTTATTCATTTTCGTTCGCATATTTTCTTTGTGCACTTTTCAGACAGGTTAACTCAGTTACTCACTATAAAGAAAATATCATATCTTTTTTCTGATTTTTTAAATACATTCACTACATAATTTACCCAGACGGTTTCTTTCTTTGTGCAACGTAAAAGTTAACATTTATAACATTTCCAGTATCTATCCAAAATATTATATAGAAGGATACTTAAAACCAAAGATCATATCACCATTGCAGTTTATTTTTTCTCGGAACTCTCGGACAGTGATAAAGTACCAATTCCGTTCATTCAATTGTGAATTAACATTTATAACATTTCCAGTACCTATCCTACATATTATATAGAAGGATACTTAAAACCAAAGATCTAACATACATTACCATTGCAGTTTATTTTTTATCGGAACTCTCGGACAGTGATAAAGTACCAATTCCGTTCATTCAATTGTGAATTCAGTCACATGGCGTATTGCCAAATGTTTAACTTACAATAAATACTAGGTGAATCAACTACATAGCATTGATTACTTTTGTATCATTATTGTTGCAAATAAAAATTAATGGGTATTTTTATACATATAAAAGCTATTACTATGACTAGAATGGACAAGATTAAGAATAAATATATCAGAGGAAGTTTGAAAATAGCACCAGTTAAACAGAAGTTGAGGAGTAATAGGTTAGCATGGTATGGGCATGTCATGAGAAGAGATGAAGATCATGTAACTAGAAAAGCCTTGAGTATGATGGTGGATGGATATAGCAGTAGAAAACCGTAAAAGGTATAGATGGATTGTGTGAGATGACATCTGATAGGCGAGAGTGGAAAAGGAAGAGAGACTGTGCCAACCCTACTTAGGACTACCTAAGTATTAAAACTTAGTATTATCTATATTAGTATTATCTAGTACTAACTCACCTTTTAATGGTGGTAGAACTACGCTGAAGCTATTACTGGTTTCATCGTGAATGGGTCGGCTCGCCCGGGGTAGTACCACCCTCTCATAGAAAACCGACGTGAAGTAACAGTGCTTGTATTGTTGCGTTTCGTTTGGTCAGTGAGAGCGCCGGAAGCCCACCTCCCCTCCCCTCTCCTCTCCCTCCCCTAACCCTTCCCCCCAAAGGATGGCAACGCACTTGCGACTCCTCTGGTGTTGTTAGTGTCCATGGACGGTGGTGATCACTTAACATCAGGTGACTCACCTGTTCGTTTGCCATCTAAGACATAACAAACAAAGGTGGGATAAGGGTAAGAAGATGGTGAAAAGCTATTACTATGGAGCTTAGTAAACGTTATGGTTCAAGCTTCATACTAAACGGAATTGTTACTAATGAACCTAATTTTAGGCCTATGTCTGGGAGTCAATTATCTATATATACTGTTCTATATTTTTTAACTTTGTAGATTATAGCGTATAACCACAATCTTACTTGAAATTAAATGCCGATGTAATCTAAGCTGCTAAATACCTTAAACTGGTTCTTAAGTGCAGCTGCCGGAACGCAACTATAGTTGCTTCGCGACAGATTTTGCCACTTTAGCTATCAGCTAACCAGGCAAGTTTAAAAAACTGTATAGTAGTTTTTAGTTGCTATATTTCAAACTATACCTAGTTTTCTACCAAAATAATTAACTTTTGCCGTGTTTTTTTTTTTATTACTATCATTGTCATTGGTATATATTTGTACGTATGTATGTAATTAATTATGTATGTATGTTTGTTATATATCTATATATTTTATTATTATATACATGTATATATTTATTTATCCATTTTCTTTTGTTTTGTCTATATATGCATGCACCTACAAAAGTTGTTGATTGACATCAATACCGCTGGTTAGCTGGAAGAAAATACCTTATGGCATTAAGCTCGCGTCAAAAGTGCAATAAAGAATTCATTAATTCATTCAAAATGTCTTGTGTAAGTTAGACTTCATAAAAAGGTTACGACAGCTCGCGTCGTCAGTCCAAATACTTAATAACTATAGTAGTCCACTATCAAATTTACATCTATAGATAATTATATCTAGAATAAATATTAATTAACACGTTCTACCATTCTCTGAATTATCAAATCCAAACTTAGATAGTCTACGAATAGAGCACAGATTGAGATGCGCCTAGCAAATCATGCACAAAGCTAAAGTTGGTCTGCAAATGTTATAATCGACATAGTTATAAAGGCCAGTACGGCTATTTATTTATTTAATCATATGGCTAAATAGAGTATCCATCTTTTATTATCGTCGGTTTATTGATTATTCTATTTATCGCTGCGAGGTTCAATTTATATGGAACATTGAACAACACTCGGGGAGCGGGTGCAGGGGAATTAGAGGTACACTTCTTGTGGAAGCGAGTAGCATGAGCCTCTCAGTATCATCAGTATACTGATGCATGCGTTTTAAAATTGCATTGCTTTCCTTGTAAACAATACATTCAAGATAATTTAATTGCTTGAATGATTAGAACCAGCAATAAATAAGTACACCCTGTCTGAGTGTGCTGCGTGGCAGGGACAGCGCTGCATTCTGACTGCGGCGGTAGGGCTGGATTTGTCGCTGCCGAGTGTGGTTTCGGCCATGCTCGGCAGCGAAGAGGCATGGAATGCGATGACCACCTTCTGCGAGGACATAATCTCGCAGAAGGAGGCGGTGGAGAGGGTCCGCGACGATGACCCTCTGAGTGGCCGTCTCCGCCAACGGAGGACCGGAGGGAGTAGGCGGCGATTTGCCCTCCTCCTCCCACCACCGTAACCGGACCTGAGGGGGTAGGCCGGGGGGGCCATCTCCTCATTGCACGGGTCCGGTTGGCGAGGAGAGGCAGCTGGTGTGTACCCAGTCTGTATCCCTATTACGATGGAGCCCGGCGGCCACCTTCCGCCGGGCGGACCGCTGGGGCGGCTATCTAAGGAGAATAGCTTAGTTCGATCCCTTGCCGCCCCAACAATACGGTCGGACGGTACACCGTGGGGTTTTAGTCCGTGCGAGTCGGACATAACCCATCCTCTCCCCCGAGAGGGTGGCGTATCCATAAGGGATTTCCCCACGTAAATAAATAAAAAATAATAATAATAATATTACGAAACGAAAGTAAATTGAATGAATATGTTGTACAGAAGGACAAATAGAACCATTACCAAGCATTAGTAGGATTCAAATTACTCAAGATACCTGGATAACAAATAAAAATACATGTAAATCCGGGAGTAGAGCTAATAGTTTATATTAATATTTAATTCGTAAGTGTACGCAATAATTAGTAATAACAGAAAATTTTACGAAAATAAAATACTTCGAATGTATGTAGCGTAGTAATACACAACTGGACGCGAAGGCCTCATTAGACATTAGCAAAATTCAATTAACTCAAAATACGTTGATGTGTGAAATATGTGATAAAAATCATTTACAACAACCGGTACTCGGCTGTACTATGGTAAGATGACCTAGCCTTGTATAGATGTGCCTAGTTATGTAGCAAGCAAGCAACCTTCTGTTACGTTCGCAGACATAAATTAGTCGACAAACTCATACATTTACGATATTGTAAAGAGGATGGTACAAACCACATCAAATATACTATCTTAACCGCAGAGCTTTCACATACGTCTCGATATACAACGTGGAGCCAACGCGTGTACGTTTGGTGAGTCAACGAACAGAAGCAAAATCACTGCATTTTTATATGTATGTGGGTGTAAAAAAAGATAAGCGATGATTCATAAAACTCGATTTTAACACTGTCATCTACATGACGAGCGCTAGTTATTGTTTCTAAATGATTTACACTCTGGGTAACGTGCTTGAATATATTTAATTTATTCCCGTAAAAACATAACCAAACAAACGAGACCGTACAAAGATAATAGAAGTGAGAATAAATTATTGACTACCAAATTTTCGACTTTCATCTGTGAATCACTTCGATATACATCGATATATCCGCAATCGATCAATTGTAACTTTTTTTTAAAGTGAAAACTCCGTTAGGCGCTTTGAGTTTTTTGGCAGAAGATAAATTTATAATTTCGCGTCATAACATGCTAGTAAGCGTGACCGACCGTATTGCGTGGCTTGAGTCAGACTAGCGTATTATAAGGTACTCTGTGCGTAGTATAGCGGCCTGTGTACATCTAATATTGATATTTTGTATCTAGATTGTGCAGCCCATCACATCATGTTTGATAAATTAATAAACATTATAAAAAAATGTATAATTATTCGAAGTACCAACATAATGTAAATGAGAGACTAATGAATAATTACAATTTTAACAAATTATGGTTTAAATAACTCACACCATAATTAATTTAAAAGTTCAAAAGAGAACACAGCTTAAATTCCTTTGTTATTTTCACTTCTGTCGGCAATACTTATGACTGCCTTGACGTTTTTTTTTATCTTATTTTTATTTACTTAAGATTTATTTACTACCGATTTTACTAGTAACTCACTACTAAATAGATAGATCTATTTTATTGTCATTTGAATTCATATCGTAATTTACAGCGGATGAAATCGCGAGAAGTTATTAGAAATTTACAAATTTAATAGTCATTGAACGTTGTACGACCCAGTAAACGGTGCGTGCTAAGAACACAGTTCTATTTCGGTTTATTTCATTCATTAGCGAATATGTTCCGCTCTGCTCCGATATCGGTTGTGGTCAACTCTCACACAGGAAATTGGAAACTGGCACACGTTACTTGAGATATTACGAACTCAATACGTTTTACCTCGTGATTATTATGAATACCTAGAATAACATATATTTAATGTTGACTATTTTCTAGATTCCAATGATTAAATCTATAAAATTAGATTAAATTAACCATGAACACAAAAGACTAGTTGAGGCCGCGACTCTAGACGCGTTTGGTCATACCTTGGACGCGTTTGGTCATACCTTAGACGCGTTTGGTCATACTTATTAATTATTATTTCGTGTAATAATTAGTTGATTAGAATCAAATATACTTTATTCACTAAATTTTTTAAAAGTTGTACCAGAGTTTTTTTAGGAGCGCCAATTTAAATAACTGTAATAACGCGAGCGAGTTTCCTCACGTAGTAACATCGGTCGTCGCATGATAAATACGTGTGTATCTGTACTCGTACTCGATAACGTAGATAATATTATTATAGGTTCTAATTTGAGTGCACGTGAACTCCAATCGCGATGCAAGTTCAAATATAATATTTCGTTATAATTATTACTTTAAATAGTTACGGTTGTTCAAAACGCTTTGATTTTACTCAACCCGATTCGCTTTTAGAAAATAGATGGCATGTGAACAACAGAAATTTTAAGCCTGGCATTCAAAAATCGTTTGGTTGTTAGTCAGATTTTACTTCTTTCTACTTTGATATTCAAAGCTCTCTATTGAATATTATTATTCCTATTTAACAAGTGAGTAATTATTACAAAGTTTGACAGGCAGATAGCAAACAGTTGTTGATAAAATTAATCATCAACTTTGAAATTAATTGTTTTTAGTAACAAGGGGGCGTCACACGCTCATCGGCGACCCACACTGAGCTTTGATTTTTAAAATTCTATAATAAAAATACATTACATTTCTGGGATACACATCAGGCTACATTTTAAAACATGGAACAAAAGAATAACGGAACTTTACTATGCAAAAAACTACATCAAAGTTAGACATGCTAAAATAATTTTCGTCCTTATAATGTATAAATATTTACGACCAAGAAAAACGTAAATAGGAGACCTGTTAATTTGTTTACAGACAATACAGAAAACGATATGTGCATACATAATTAACATAATTATCATTTATTATATGTTTATCTTTACATTCGTGTTTCATTTACCATTAGTGTTTTAATTTTTGATGTTTATTGTTTAATTTTACCAAACAATACAGCCAAAGGATATAAAATAACTTTTGTATGAAACTTTTAGACAGATAATTCAAGTTTAAAATTTCCTTCTCAACTCTAGAAGTATCTGTAACATTTAAAAGGTGTCTGTATGTTCGTCGAACTAATAAGATAAAGACATGGGGAGAAAGTCTAAATTCATTTACACACGTTTCAATTACTCAAGAGGGTGGTTTATCGGAAGACAGAAATGTGTTTGCTTATCTTTCATTCCATATGTGCAATAAAGATTACAATTACCTCTTCCAAAGCGCTGATAGTCTGACGACATTGTGGCATACGAGAAACGAATGTGGACGTAGTCGGCGAACTGTAATCCTCTTTAGTTTCTTCAATGAATTCGCCGATACCAATAAGACCCGGCATTGTAATTATTTTCGTGGCCAATTCACTCAAGTTTAACTCACATCCGTATATGGCCACGATGTAACAAATATATTAGGAACTAGTAACGTAACCCGAACACATTATCACCAACAAAACAATACTGCGCAAATAAAAACAATATCGCATCTAACCTTGACAACTTAGAGTACACCCATTCTCTCCAAGGATGAATGAAATCACTAAAATTGATTGATGAATGATGTACGGCGAATGATAATTCTAACCACAGAGCTGTGACTGTATGAATGAACATGAACGTAACGTACCTATAATGAACTTCCGGTGATATGTCAAAATCTGTTTTATATTTTCGGTGAACCAGAACCACCAATTTATTTTATTCGTTCACTAGAGAGTGAGATCTTCCATGTAACACATTATACTTTTTAGTGAGACTTACAATCACAAAAAAATGTAGACCGTTATATTCTCAACATATTGCTAATTTTTATAAAATAGTTGTAACCACAAATAATATGCTACAAAATTTTGATCCAAGAAAAGCTATTGCAATTTTCATGCCAGGATTTATAGATAAGACGACTATTAATTAGTATTACAAATATTGATGTTGAAAATACGGAATAATATATTATATTTATTAATTACTTATGTATTACAGATTAACAACATTTAATGTATATATAAATGGTAGTCATCAACTTATAATCTTTTCGCAGACTAAACCGTTATACGTAATACATAATACAAAACAATAGGGAATACAAAAATAGAACTTAAAAAAATTTGATAAGACAAGTAATAACATATATTTATAAAAAGAGAATACGTCACAAGTATTCACAAATTTTGTTGTTCATTCTGTACAAAGTAACTAAATTGTCAAAGAATAATACAAAAAAATATAGAACATTTTTTTTCGCTAATTGTTGCTTATTTGAATTAATTTGAACTATTCATTGTTATTCAATTTTTATTCGTATAAATTACTTATCTCTATAAATTACGAAAAACTAATATTGGGATATTATTATGGACATTGAAAAATTGTCACATTGACTATGTTTTATTATTATCGGTAACTTGATATGTATAAAATATTTAGAATAGAATCTATCTAGCAGATGTTTTTGAGCAGCGAACAAAAGAAAAAATATTATTAGTATCTGTGCATATACACAATCTGTGGTTTATTGATAATGCCATAATGACGGAGTTATCACGAGGTATGAATTGAGTTATTGAGTTCAATGAGTATTTCATGATTTATTTTATAATTTCTCTATCGTTACGTAATCTAAATACAGGTTGAAAAATAGAAAATATACATATATAGGTTATAGTACCTTTGTAGTTTAATTGAAACGTCATACATTACAGAGATTGGTGAAATCTGGACACGGTTGTTTGACCATCGCCCTTTCTTAAATGGAGAAATAAAATTTATGTTAAGAGAATTTGAGGTAACTAATTCAATCAGGGATAAGAAATCATTTGTTACAAGATTATATAAAAAATGTAAGTACCCATTTTAATATAATAAACATCTTGTTACTTCTAGGAAAAGAGAGGTGACAGAGAAGTAGAAAACCTTTTCAATATTTTAGAGACATTGACTGAAATTAAAGATAATGAAGCAGATAGAATAAAGAGGAATGGTGAAACAGCATTACCAATTTTAAGTGAAAAATTGAACCAAGCCTTACAATTGTGTGAAGAAGTTGAGAAGGATTATCTTGACCTTCAGAAGGTATTATATTCAAATTTAATACTCATGATGAACTCTAAATTTAGTATAATACGAATCTTGTGAAATTATTTCATTGAAATTGTATGTTAACTCAAATTTAATATTTTTAGAGATATATCATAAGTGTTAGCTTGTTATTTAAGTAGGAATAAATTATCCAAATACAATTTTGCTAAATTGCTGACTGGCAAAAGTTCCATAGAGCATTATAGGAAACAGTAATTGATGATTGTAAATTATGACTTGATGCCATACTCTGTGCGAGTTGACTAATATTTCTACAGATTAGTGTATTCCAACAAAGATTCGCTTGTACTTTATAATGTTGGGACACTTTCAGTTTAGATTATTTGTGTCTGACTGCTTATTTATGAGCGGGTGTCGTACGACAGCAGTACGACGTGTAACATCTAATTCAGAGTGTAATGTGGTCGCAGTCCATCTGTATTTTAATGATATTCACAATGACATTCGGTCGAGCCATGGATTCAGAGGTGGAAGGGTTATTGTTGGTTCTGCACTTATAAATAAAAATTTTTATACAGAAATAAAAGATTACCAGGAAAATTCTTTTCATTCCTATTTTCATTTTTAAAATTTGTATTAATTTTTTTACATATATCTTCCTGCCTTTTATTCTGTATAAGATAAGATAAGATAATCATCATATTTTGAGTTTCATACAGGGGGCCAGACCTGCATTTCCTCTATAATTTTTTTATTTTTGTGCCATTACTCTGAAGAAATTAGGCAAAGTTATTTATTCTACAACATGCAAAACTCGAAGTGTCCGTCTCACTTGCAAATGAAAAAAGAGACACATCACGATTGTGGTGTTGCCGTCCTGCTAATGGACGTATGGCGAACTGCTATCACCCCTTCTCGGTTTGACTCATTTTGTATCAAAAACATAACTGGCTGTGTGCAGTGCGCTAACCAATATATAATAGCAGTCTTATACCAACCACTTAAATGGAAAGTGCCCTTAATTTCATTCTTATGTTCATTTAGAATCAGTTGAGGTCATACTGGAATTATGGTTAATAGAATCAATAGCATTAATTAACAGATTATGATTCTGTGAACTATCATTGAAATATACTATTATGTTCTTGAGTTCAAATTATGTTTAGGAAAATACAATGGGAGGTTATATGTTACAATATGCAGTGATATCTGCAAATATGATTAAAATAATTAGGTACAAGTATGTGATATTATATATCTAGAGTAGTGGTTTTTAACCTTTTTCACTCAGTGACACACTAACATACTCTTCAACATATGCAACACTCTTACATACTTGCAAAATTTTTGATAATACAAAAGTGAGAGTTCATAAATTTCTCAACGGACTTGAGAGGTGCTTGCATCACACCAATGTGTCACGACACAATGTTTGAGAACTGCTGATCTAAGAGCTAGGTGGATCCTTGAGAGACATTTATATTCAGCTAAGGAAACGGAGAGTCTGTTGAAATTGTGTTTTGGTTTTCATCTAACACTTAAAGGTTTCATTATAACATGGTGTAAATAATAATCATGTAACCAACATTCTTTTTTCTTGTGTAATAATAATCTTCTAATAATCTTATTCTTTGCTGTCCTGTCCATACTTCCGGTCTTGTACATTCCTCTTTCTTTATCCAATCTATTCTCCTATGGAATGCGCTTCCTTATGAAATCAGGATGTCATCTAACCGCTTCAGTTTTAAAGTCAGGGTACGTCGGCTTTACCAGTCTCAGTTAGCAGAATTATCTGGTTAATGCTGTTTTTAATACATGATGTTGAATTATTATACTTTTATTTATGTATGATGTTATTATATGTATGTATTGTATATATGTAGTATATCGGTGTTGATATGTTATTTATATATTGTTATATTAAATAGGTTAATCATAATTTCATAAAAACTTCTCCTTTTAAACCTACCCATATATCTCTGCATCACCTAATGGTTGACTGGTAGAGAATGCCTTCGGCATTAAGTCCGCCATTGCATATTTAAGGCATAATGTATAAATAAATAAATAAGTTTACTAGTAATATGTATACCAGTTAATTTACTTTTTTTATATTTTATTTTATAGCTGAACGAAAAGAAGCGAGCAGAATATCAAGTTAAAAGACAGAATGAATGGGACCAGTTTATTGATGATATGAATTTTAAGTGTTCAAGAATTGATAACGCATTTGAAGAAAAAGAGGAAGAATTAAGAGATTTATATGCAGACCTGAATCACAAATTAAATATTGCAAATAACTAAACAATGGACCTCAAAGGATCACTTGTAGATACAAAACTTAAGATTTATCCAACAAAAGCATTGTTAGAATTTATTAAAAAAATACCTAATGCATGTAAAACACCTGTAAATATTTCGAAGTTGATAAAAGGAAACAATAATGAAGATCATGATCATGATATTGAAGATGTAAAACAAGTACAGCTTAATGACAAAGATATTATTAATTTGAATACAATCAAGGAAATTATACAAAAAACAGAAAGTGATATTGAAAACAAAAATCACGTAAATAATAAAGAAAATAATAACATATCTGATGAAAATAATGATGATAAACTAAAGAAAACTTGTAAAAATTTATTAGAACAAAGCGAAGAGGGAAAAGAAAAATTAGATAAAGATACAAATGAATATAAGCCTCATCTAACCACTCTTGACATTGACTGGTTATATAGTTACATTCAAAAACTAAAGGCAAGTGGTGAAAAAGATGTGCCTTACTTACATACACTTTTACAAGGAGCTCTGATTGAAACGCCAGATAACAAAGTAATAAAAAGGAATCCTGTTTTGGAGGCAAGATGTGTGAAACTGAGGGCACAGCAAGAGGCAAGAGATTATAGGAAAATGACTAAAAGTGTAGATAATGTTAGAATGAGATTCCCAGATGATACCATAGCATATCAATGTAAGTATTTATTAACCATGAATATATACATAGATTTAGTATAGCAAAAATCGACAAGATGTACGGAGACTAAATACAATATATTAGTTCACATGAAATATAGCGAGCCAAACAGTATTTCCAATTATATACATAAATATTATGTAAATAAATTCAAGGCCTTTATAATTAGTAAATAATTATTTGAGAAAATATTAGCTGTTTTTGTTGTTTAAGGTTAAAAAGAAAATCTGTATCTTTGACAGAGTATATGCAAAAAATCATGATGATTGAGGAGTATGGGGTAAATGTCTAAAAAAAAATGTATATGTCTTGAGAAAAAAGTTTGAGGGTGGATGCAATAATCCGAAGATACTCTTGAGTTTTGGTTGAGTTTGTCAGAGCTCTTTTAATTTATTATTAAATCTCAAGAAGGTGACTGTAGGCGCTCTATGTGCTCTAGGTATAGGTACCACACAAAGGTGCTCGTAGAATTTAGTTTGACTTACCTTGGCCTGTAAATTCCTGTAACAGTAGAATCACTAAAATCAGCTAGAGTCACTGGATTTTATGACATGCTTCCTAAACCAAGTTTCTCAGTTGATGACAGTAATAATCTGTTGGTGATTAAAAATCGGATATAATTTATATTTACCAGTATAAGTAGAAGTTCCTAAAGTAACTAATAAAAGCATCTTTATGTTTTAGTGAAACAAGTTAACCGTCAGTTGATTGCTGTTGGACAACTCATCATATCAATTTTTGCTGGCTTCCTATTTGGGTTCAAAGGTATTGAATGGATGATTGGTTCCCTTGACTTCGGTTTTAGGTTACTTCTTGGTGTTATGTGTGCACTGATTATCACTTTAGCTGAAATTTACTTCTTAGCTAAAAAACTTAATGAAGAATTAAATGTACCTGAAACAGTTCAGTTAGGTGGTCCGCCGAAATTTGTGAATGAACCATCATTTTTATATGAACCAATAAGCAAAGTTACAGATAATGTTAATAAAGAACACCAAGATTAATTTTAATTTTTTAATTCAATAAATGTATATATGTTTGTATAATTTACAGTTACTTATGTATCCATAATAAAATTATATCTTTAGAATAACTGTTTTTTTTTGTTTTAACCTTCCTATACCCGTGTCAAACAATTTGTGAATTTGTAAGTAAACGTTATAAATTCCTTGATTATATATACCTGCGGTACATATACAGTTTGTGAGACCGAAAATGCTAGGTAGGTACTTATATGTTGTTTAGTTTATAATGTTTACTTTACTCTCAAATAAGAATGTCGGAATATACATCAAATACAAAGTTATTGCTTTTATTAACAACTAACATTATTTTAATACAGCTTTTCGAAAATTACAATATTCTTAAGAGGTACAAATTATTGTAACATTTATTACCTACTCGATAATGGCAGCAATAATCGAGAAGATTGGTTGCAAAATATAAAATATGTTTACATATATTTAGATATAATATTAATTTATAAACTGGTATACATATAAATTTCAAAATCTCATCTTAGAACCAGGGTTCTAAAATATGCTCCAAATTGCTATACTTGCTTTTTAGTAAGCAAAGAGTAACAGCTAGTCAGTTTATATAACGTACTCTGTGGTATAAGTATTATAGGAAATTAAACCTTAAATGTATGACTTGTTTATTGAATTTAGAAAGTAATTTTAAAACAACAATTAAAAAATATAACTTAACCACTAAAAATAATGTCATCTTTTTCTTTCACACATAAGGTATTTTAGGTTTTAACATCCTTTTGGAAACGCGTACACTTAGGTTTTGGAATTAAATTAAGTGTAAGTGGAATGTAGACAATATGTATTTAAGGGTTATATGGTAGAACTTCAAAAGTTTTTGGAAATATAATCTGCAAGGTTACTACGTTGATATAGTTTTTAAACCAAATCTATTCTTTTCATGTAATTATAAATGGAGTAAAATACCTTTCATAGCTTCGATCAACAATAACTAGATAAAGGGTCACGTACAAAATCGAAGCTAAAAGCTGTCCGCGTAAATATATACTTATGTGTAGTCATAAGAAAGGGACAAAAAAGTTTTAAGTTCAACCTAATTACAACCATACCACCTAGTAATAAAGTCACAAATGTTAAAAATATTATCTAATACTTACGATAAAACGAGCAAAGCAATAGATTACTCCCCTCACAAATGAAAAGACAACATAAAAAACATTTAGTGTGAATTCAACCTTAACTCCTAATGAATAAAGTACGTTTTCCCGTTATTGTGCGTGTTTGTGCGTGGCGAGGCCAAACATTTGTATCCCAGGTTTAAAATCTGTAATTTTGTTCAAAATTTGATATTATTTGTTAGTTTAAAGCTTAAAATATAACTTATTCAACATGTATTTAGCGAAAGTTAAATTAAATTAAATTTAAATTAAATTGCCGTTAAATTGCTTTTTCGGGTATTATTTTTGCATCTTTTGAATACACTGCGGCATGTGAAACGGGTTTACATTGGCTGTGTTTCAAACTAAACAAAATAAGGATACACATTTCAAGTGAGCTGTTATTTACCGAGACGTATTTTTCGCGCCTATACCCTTTATCTAGTTATTTTTGATCGAAGTTTCATAAAATATATTAAGTATGACTGGGAAATACTTTATTTCGTGGGGATGTAAGTATATTTGCAGAGTTGTGTATCAAAATATAGCTACTAATATTTTTTATGAAAATGAAATTAATTGATTTATTTCAAATGTTTCATTAACTACTTGTTAAAATAAATCATCCTCCACTTCACGGTAGTAGATGTATAGTACTTCAAAAGTCTTCTTTACGGTTGCACCGGTTGCACTCTTGGCCGCAGTGTCTCCATGTACACAATAATTAGCGTAAATTCACCGTAATCTGGTTTTAATCTATCCCCAAAGTAATACTCCCACATATGTCATACATCACCGTACACGGAAATCAATCAAAGGTACTTCTGAAATTCGTACTGGGTGTGCTATCGCTGCCGCATTTAAATATATAATATAGAGCGAGTTCATTTTCAGTCAATTCAATGATATAAAAAGGAAGAAAAAAAAAAACAATTATTAACCAAAAGAATAAAAGGAAATATTTTCGCTCAGCATGCAATCAAAAGAAATATCAAAAACAGTGCTGAATTTAGACCTAAATAAATATATTTACGAAAAAGACATCGTTTTCACAAGTTTCATATGTTTTTTTTTTAAATAATTAAAAAAGCAAATATATTCGGTTCCTGTTGTTTAGAAGATACACTTTTAGCTAATTCATCGTAATTTTTTCATTACGTACATATTCAATTGTTATATATCAAATTAAAGCAATTTTTTTTACATGATGGAATACGCCTGTGTGTAAGTGTAAGTGTGTAAGTGACAGCTAATATGGGTTGCAAAACTTTAAATTTATATTACAGAGGAACGGATTTAGCGCGCTACATCGCTTGTCAGACAAGGACAATGATGCAAAACCAAAAAGTATAATAGTATTACAGGATTAAAATTACAGGAAAATAATTTGAGAATCTATAAATTCTTCAATCTATAAATTCTCCATTGACCCAGTCATGTTCTTTTTTTATTCATTCCTGAATTGTTTGTTGCGTCCCGTATGTGTCGCATCTAAAACAGTTCATCTCAAAAAATATGACAGAATTGGAAAAAAATCCATCCATCCATATAAATATTACTAAACTTTTATTAGAAACATTGCAGTACATTAAGGTTACTCTATTTCGTAACATTAGGTGAAATTGTGTAGAAACGATAACTACAAATTGATGAAATACAATATAAATTACCAGTGTTCGCTAATTTAGAAGGCACGATTGGAAATAGTCTATTTTCTGGGATTTTGTGTCAATTATAAGTTTTTTTTTGGGTTTCGTAACTATATTTACCTTATTGTTTTATATTTAAAGATCTACTGATCGCGTTATAAGCATTAATTAACCAAACTAAAAATGATGAGTCTTTTGTTACTTAATAAATGTAAAAATATAAAGAACAGTTAGGTATATGATCTATTACAGTTAAGTGACAATTTAAAAATATATTTAAACTATTTTGAGACCCGGTTGAAACTTTCATAAATTATGAATTTGATTAATTTTATATATGTTTATGTTAAAAATAAAGAATTGTTCGCCCTGAAACGTACGATCATGACTTTTTGTTTTGACGTAGGTTGCACAATATAATATTGTTTTTCTCTGATGTTCTATGAGTGGTGAATCATAATGTTTATATACATTACAATACCTACTATGGCATAGAGTTGCTCATCCGAAAAAAACATCGATCTTTTATTGATACTATATATTGATTCATTATATCGACTATACATAATATATTGAACTTAAATCAATTTCGATTTATCGAAAAGAATTCATATTTCATTACTTGTAGATAAGACGTACCTAAAATGAGGATAAATTAAAAGCTTCTATTAACAATTATGCAATCAGTATTAGGTCAAGTACTATTTTTTTATAGTTTTCAATATTTCAATTTAAATCTTACAGAAATATTATACTTATGGGTGTATTTAGAAGAACGCAAAAGTAAAGGCAGGACAACATAAAATATTTTTTTATTTCGTGTTGATCATACGTTATTTAAAACAGTAAAAGATTTTGAATAGAAATTTGGTTAAGAATTCAATTTGTTTTTTTTTTGTTATCTGTTAATTTCTTTGTTACCTTCAGTATTAAATTGTGTATACATTGAATGTTGTTTATGACAGTTTATTTACATTTTTTTTTAAATTATCGAGTGAATTTGATTAGTTTGAATGATAATGGTTTGCACCAGGGTTCAGCTTTAAGCCCTTATTTATTCCTTCTTGTTATGGATGCGTTAACATCAGACACAGATTAACACAGATTAGATTAACATTAACACAGATCAGAGGAGACACCCTGGTGTATGCTGTTTGCTGATGATATTGTTTGGGTTTCGTAACTATATTTACCTTATTGTTTTATATTTAAAGATCTACTGATCGCGTTATAAGCATTAATTAACCAAACTAAAAATGATGAGTCTTTTGTTACTTAATAAATGTAAAAATATAAAGAACAGTTAGGTATATGATCTATTACAGTTAAGTGACAATTTAAAAATATATTTAAACTATTTTGAGACCCGGTTGAAACTTTCATAAATTATGAATTTGATTAATTTTATATATGTTTATGTTAAAAATAAAGAATTGTTCGCCCTGAAACGTACGATCATGACTTTTTGTTTTGACGTAGGTTGCACAATATAATATTGTTTTTCTCTGATGTTCTATGAGTGGTGAATCATAATGTTTATATACATTACAATACCTACTATGGCATAGGGTTGCTCATCCAAAAAAAACATCGATCTTTTAATGATACTATATATTGATTCATTATATTGACTATACATAATATATTGAACTTAAATCTAGTTCGATTTATCGAAAAGAATTCATATTTCATTACTTGTAGATAAGACGTACCTAAAATGAGGATAGATTAAAAGCTTCTATTAACAATTAAAAATGCAATCAGTATTAGGTCAAGTACTATTTTTTTAATAGTTTTCAATATTTCAATTTAAATCCTACAGAAATATTATACTTATGGGTGTATTTAGAAGAACGCAAAAGTAAAGGCAGGACAACATAAAATATTTTTTTATTTCGTGTTGATCATACGTTATTTAAAACAGTAAAAGATTTTGAATAGAAATTTGGTTAAGAATTCAATTTGTTGGAAGACCGAAAAAAGGATGGATGGATTGTGTGAAAAATGATATGTGTGTAAAAGGTGTGTTGACTGAGATGACATCTGATAGGCGAGCGTGGAAAAGGAAAACATGTTGTGCCGACCCTACTTAGGTGGGATAAGGGTAAGAAGATGATGATGATGATAATGCCGAATCTTAGCGTTGCTTATGTTGGAAATGGTTACACTTACAATATCTAAATAGCAAATCTATGGTGACATTGTTGAGCAAACGTCCAATGTTCAATGTATAAATTAAAATATATCGATATTACCTGGTCCCATTTAACGGAATAGCTCAATTTAGGACCAGGTAATATCGATATATATCGAACACCCCTACTACAGCATTCATATTTATAGGGAAATACTGAAAAATCAATATTCGTCGTTGAACCGTCGTACGAAGTCTTTGTCGAAAAAGTTGCCTTGTAATTTATTTCGTTACAAGTTTTTTTAAAGTGTGTTATTAATTCAAGCTAAGGTAAGTTATTTTTATCTTGTGCAACGCAATACTCTGCCCAATAAAACTCTGGCAGACATGCCATATGCCGGTGTTGTATTTTATTACGTCTTAGATATGTCGACAAAATGGCTTCTTTCAAAATAATTTTCTTTACTAATTTTCGTTTACAATTATCATATAAACAATATCACATACACAATATCGTACAATTATCTACATAATATATACCTATTAGATACTGTATATTATTTTTGTACGTTCGTAAATATAAAAAAGCATTTTATAGATGTAATGTTTATTTATTTCTTTACTAACCAGGTAAATGTTTTTTTACTATAAACGTGAAATTGTAAACTGGGACTAGGGATCATAGTAAGAGTAAACATAGAAATTACCAAAAAAGTTTTTGCACTTGTCTCTACACAACACGGAACAATCAGAATAAATTTCAAAACTGACCAAACTTCCGAAACGATTATTTCAAATTAGGCCAAGTTGCCGAAACCATTGTTTCAAACCAATATAATTTCGATTTCAATTGGGACATATTAAAATTAAACTGTATTACTAAGACTGAAGTTCCATTTGTGATTCTGTAACACTTATATATACGTAAAAATTGAAGAGAAATTGTAGTTATTTTAGATTGGAACATAATCTTACCCATATAATTTTCAGAAGTATGTATTCATGTATGATGAAATTATCATTCGGATGTGTAACATATTGCACAACATTTTGCACAAGTTTATGCTTGAAAAAATGTTGATGCTGTATTATTTATTATTGTCATAAATTTATTACTTTCTATTCCTCATAAAATATAATGACCTCATTCAAAAGAAGATATTAAAATATTAGATTATATTTTTAGTATAAAACAATTCAATTATGGATTTGAACACAGCTGTTTCTATCTCAACACATTTATAGTACTTCAATAAAATATGAATAATTTAAAAATTGTAAACCATACTACATTTATATTTAAATAAAATATTTAAAAGCAGTTAAATTTTATACCTACTAAAAAGAGTATGTTAGGATTACTACTTAGTTTGAAATGGGAACTGTATTTTTAATGTAGTGCAATGTTTTTGGCTAATATATCACTTGTAAACATTATTAAACAAGTACAATCACTAATAAATGAAACCAAAAAATATGACTTTAAGAACAGTGAAACCTTTTTTATGTTTTATTTGACTACCACCCATTTTATAGTGTTCTTCATTAACAAATTGTTTATCTATTTAGCTTCCGATTCATGTATATTACATATTATTGATATTTTGTATATAATATATTTGTTGTAATATGGTTATTATACACTTAGATATATGCAAAGAAAAACAATTTTAAACATTCGTCTTCCAAAACATAATATTTTGGCATAGTAGTTGTATTTTATCTAAAACTTTTTTAAATAAAAAAAAAATTATTTTAATAAAAAGTTAAAATCTATTATATTGTCATCAAAGGGACTACTTATATTTAGTCATAAAAACCGATAGTCCTAAGAACCGGTGATGTTTTCGAGAATCAGCAATCAGCTGGGACCTTTGTTCCAGGTAAATATAACTGCTATGTTCTTTAAAAGATGTCACCATATACGGTTTTGACTGTACTTGAATTATGGTTTGATGACTTGTATTATATTTCTGGGTTCCATTCAAGTGTATAAATAAATAGGTTCAAATTTTTGTCAGCACTTCTGTTTTATCTAAATATTTTATATACAAAATTCGACATGCTTGATGATTAAAATGAAATGCAAAGTTCTATACTATTTAAAGAAAAATAATTATTGCTCGGAAATGATTAATTTGTTAATTAAAATTTCCACAATTTAGTGCAGTGGTTCTCAACATTTTGTACTCAGTGAGGTATTAATATACTCTTTACAAATTCACGATAACCCCTTACATGAAAAGTTTTGATAGTACAAAGTGAACGAATTGTAAATCTCGCAACACACTAATCATTTGCGATAAGTGGTTGAGAATCACTGGCTTAGTCACTGAAATGTGCTTGAAAATTGGCGTACTTGAAGGTTCGTGTTATCGTGATAGGTATATCTAGAACATTCGTCGTTTTCACGAATTGTTTATCGAGGTCGCGCGAATTCTAATGTATATGTATAGTTTGTGTCGGTGAAATGGCTTAAATCAACATCATTTATCGTAAACGTTCAAGCGGCCATATTTTGTTTCTCTTATTCTGCGACAAGATGTTAAGCGCTTCATACGTGCGATTATATGGGTAAAATAACGACTGAAGAAATGAGTAGTGACATTTATTTCAAATTAATTAATTAATATAACTAAGGCCAACAATACCCCATATACCGCATGCGTCTTTTTTGTAATATAGTGTAGAGTTTTACACGATTTTTAGACCTCAACTAAGTAAAAGTTGTTTAATTTGTTCATTTTTTTTCGTAGCTTTTCAGCTTAACATTCAGCGATTTTTGTTCTATTTACATAGTAAAGATATGTTTAACAAATATTTATTAGTCGCCATTCTTTCGGTAAATGTTTCACAAACTCTTGTCACGACAATTTGACTAGAAAAGTGGTCGTCAAACAGCGACTCGCGCCCCTTTCACTCCTTGACTGTGGCCGCTCCACAAAATCTTTAGTGCAGACACGGAATGTTAGTTTTTAACTTGTCTTGTAAGAGACGAATAATCATTCTTGAAACGTAAGCCTACAGAAAAGAGGTACGTTATTAGAAAGCCACAATAGGAATACACTAGTCGCTGGCACAACATTTTGCACAAGTTTATGCTTGAAAAAATGTTGATGCTGTATTATTTATTATTGTCATAAATTTATTACTTTCTATTCCTCATAAAATATAATGACCTCATTCAAAAGAAGATATTAAAATATTAGATTATATTTTTAGTATAAAACAATTCAATTATGGATTTGAACACAGCTGTTTCTATCTCAACACATTTATAGTACTTCAATAAAATATGAATAATTTAAAAATTGTAAACCATACTACATTTATATTTAAATAAAATATTTAAAAGCAGTTAAATTTTATACCTACTAAAAAGAGTATGTTAGGATTACTACTTAGTTTGAAATGGAAACTATATTTTTAATATAGTGCAACATTTTAGGCTAGTGTGGTAATATATCGCTTGTAAAAATTATTAAACAAGTACAATTACTAATAAATAAAAACAAAAAATATGACTTAAATGATGACTTTAAGAACAGTGAAACCTTTTTATGTTTTATTATGTTACCACCCATTTAATTTTTATATAGTTATTTAGTATATAGTTTCCTTCATTAACAGATTGTTTATCTATTTAACTTCCGATTAATGTATATTACATACTATTGATATTTTGTATATATATTTCATGGTTATTATACATTTAGATATTTGCAAAGAAAAACAATTTTAAACATTTGTCTGCCAAAACTTATTTGTGTTAGTGATACATAAACATAATATTTTGGCACAGTAGTTATATTTCATTTAAAACTTTTTTTAAATAAATAAAAATTAAATAATAAAAAAAAACATATTTTAAAAATAAAGTCAAAATCTGTTATATTGATGATTAAAATGAAATGCAAAGTTCTATACTATTTAAAGAAAAATAATTATTGCTCGGAAATGATTAATTTGTTAATTAAAATTTCCACAATTTAGTGCAGTGGTTCTCAACATTTTGTACTCAGTGAGGTATTAATATACTCTTTACAAATTCACGATAACCCCTTACATGAAAAGTTTTGATAGTACAAAGTGAACGAATTGTAAATCTCGCAACACACTAATCATTTGCGATAAGTGGTTGAGAATCACTGGCTTAGTCACTGAAATGTGCTTGAAAATTGGCGTACTTGAAGGTTCGTGTTATCGTGATAGGTATATCTAGAACATTCGTCGTTTTCACGAATTGTTTATCGAGGTCGCGCGAATTCTAATGTATATGTATAGTTTGTGTCGGTGAAATGGCTTAAATCAACATCATTTATCGTAAACGTTCAAGCGGCCATATTTTGTTTCTCTTATTCTGCGACAAGATGTTAAGCGCTTCATACGTGCGATTATATGGGTAAAATAACGACTGAAGAAATGAGTAGTGACATTTATTTCAAATTAATTAATTAATATAACTAAGGCCAACAATACCCCATATACCGCATGCGTCTTTTTTGTAATATAGTGTAGAGTTTTACACGATTTTTAGACCTCAACTAAGTAAAAGTTGTTTAATTTGTTCATTTTTTTTCGTAGCTTTTCAGCTTAACATTCAGCGATTTTTGTTCTATTTACATAGTAAAGATATGTTTAACAAATATTTATTAGTCGCCATTCTTTCGGTAAATGTTTCACAAACTCTTGTCACGACAATTTGACTAGAAAAGTGGTCGTCAAACAGCGACTCGCGCCCCTTTCACTCCTTGACTGTGGCCGCTCCACAAAATCTTTAGTGCAGACACGGAATGTTAGTTTTTAACTTGTCTTGTAAGAGACGAATAATCATTCTTGAAACGTAAGCCTACAGAAAAGAGGTACGTTATTAGAAAGCCACAATAGGAATACACTAGTCGCTGGCAAAAAAAACAAACTTGGCAAAGGCAAACTCGAGAGTGTACTTTTAATCGTAATTATTTCCATAAAAATATCTGTTAAGGTAAAGCTGATGTTTTACAAAAGGCTCTTTGAATAAACTTTTATTTTGTACTGTTTATGTTTAGTTCTTTTGGATGACGAGTTTCTCGACCACTGGACGTTTCTGTAATAATGCGGTCATAAGTTAAAGGGAAATAAATATTTTTATGAAATTATAGATTGGTAGGAGAGCATTTTTTCTAATACACACGTGGCTAGATATCACCCTCAAGTTCTAAATATGTCGTCAACGTATTATGCACTTTAAAGTCAATCCCGTTTCCAAATATAGTGTTCTAACTAGACATGCACTCCGACGCGGAGGCTTTAATGTTTAATGATTCGCGAGAGACGAGTATTTCACTGTCGCATTTCGCTTTCTCGATACTCTTGGTTCACTGATTCACTAGTTTGATGTTCATAAAAGCGGCGTTATATAAAAATCTGTACACCTTGATGACCAGTCTCCGGGAATCTAAAACAAATGAGATCACAATATAGTCAAATGAAGGCATAGGCTTAGTTCACGAATGCCAGATACAGAGGCTGATTTATTGTCTGATCTTCAATCTACCATGTTATGTATGAGCAGTATCTCGAACTCCAATGCAATTGTGGTGCCTATTTCTATTTGCTCTCCAGCTTAACTCCTTGTTATCTGGTGTTTGAAAATTTTTTACCCTTGATTTCGCCCGATTGCTTCTTATATTACGAGTATATGTGAGCATGAACATTTACTTCAGATATGTTTTCGCACTTTTTTATAATAAAGTACTCTATCATAGTGTTTCGCATCTTCTACTCATAAGATTCAAGGTTTGAATTCTTGGTTAAACGCCTCTTTAGTTGATACTTCATACTTAGCACGACAACCACGAAATGGATTTTTTTATCAATATTAAAGTAGATCCCAGAGCATCACAATGTTTTGCGAGTTGCAACTGGAATTTTTTGTAGCCAATCTTGATAGGTGATAAAGAGTAGATTAAAGTGTAAACTTCACTATGGAGTAAATATCGAACATATATTTGATACCGATCACCGAAATGTTTATAAATATGTGCCAAGACAACAAATAACTAGTAGACCTGTAGTTCTAACATCACCTAATGTCATATCAGATGTGGTTAAATCCTTACTTTGACTTGATTTCTTTGATAAATAATATTTTTGCTTTTAGCAATGGAAGATCAAGTACCATTCAAAGTTTACACCTTTTGGGATAACGATTCCAAACCGGAAGTGAGGAGATTTGGTGTTGAGAAGAGTGTAGTCACCAGTTACCACTACTTGAATGCTAAACTACACGATGTATTTCCTGGTTTAAGGAATAAGAATTATTCAATTGCATGGAAAGGTATAATTTGTACATTATGATATGCATAGAAATTTGTATTGTAATAAAATACTAATGTATATATTTTACATTTAGATGAGGACGACGATGACGTCATTATTTCATCTGATGAAGAGGTAATGACTGCCCTGACTACTTTAGGAGGAGGGCTTATTAAACTCTTTGTATATTGCAAAGACAGACAACCCAAAGATGACGATTGTGAGATTATGATAACTGCTTCAACTGTGCCAGAGAGTACCAATGGTGAGTGATAAAACATTCTATAATACCAATTTATATTTTTTTATGTTATGATTAAATACTAACTATTGTCTATGATTCAGGTAGTATATTATCATTAAATTAAAGTGTTAGTAAAGGTGATTAACTGAAAGGGAACTGCTATAATGACTATACAAAATTTCGATTAGAGTAGGTATTATAGTGATCACAATTAACATTTCTATGTAAGTAAATTTAGTAATATATTTCTATGTAACATTCTATGTAAGAACATATTGAGTCATGTAACTTTACTTTCAACAGTTTCCTGTAATTTAATGTAGTGACACTTTTTTCAAGACACATGGCACATTGTCTCATATCATGCAAATTTGAATATGAATATACCAATGTGTTATTTATTCAGGTTGCATACATTTGAGAGACACTGTATTGGTTTAACATGAATAATTTTTGAAGCATTGTCACATTTATAGGAATTTATAATGAAAAATATGAGTGCAGTTTTTTTTTTATATATGGAGGCAAACGAACAGGCGGGTTACTGATGATAAGTGATCACCGCCGTCAATAGACACTGGCAACACCAGGGGAGTCGCAAGTGCGTTGCTAGCCTGTGTTTGGGGGGAGAGGGAAGGGTATAGGAGGGGTGCCTCCGGCGCTCTCACTGACCGAACGAAACGCGAAACGCTTGTTGCGTTAAGTACTGTTACTTCAGGACAGTTTTCTGAGAGTGGTACTACCCCGGGCGAGCTGACCCATTCATACTGAAAGCTTTGACATGGCTCTACCACCTTTTATGATTGTGTAGAAGTAAAATGTATGTCTCTTGTTCTCATTACCCAGATTTATATAGGTTGATTGTGGTTGGGATTAAATATTTGTTATGGTATTTTTGGCCCCAACACACAAATTGAGAATTATTCGACAATACATGGAGATAACTAGGTCAGGTCAGTCTTACCGAGATGACAAAGTTTGTAATAATGTCAACTGGCAGATAATTAGATTCAATTTCATATTCAATTGTACAACTTTTATCAATACATATATTTTTACTGTAAAGTAGCAATCCTTGGATTTAGCATATCAATGTCTGAAGTAATTTGGTAGGTGACAATATAATAATAAAAAATATATATATAATAAAAATAATAAAAGGATCAATAATAATTTCCAACAGCAACCTTATGTACTGATGTAGAGTTTACCTTTTATACTTACAAATTACAGGTATAAAAAGTTGAAATTTTAAAAATACTAACAATTAAATTGGTTGTTAGTTAAAAGTGCAAATTGAATGTATTACATGTCATGTTTGCATTTTTTATTTTGTAGCCGGTGTGAAAGCTGTCCATCTGGGTGTGCAGTGCGACGTTTGTAACTCGTCTGTGATTGGTTTTCGCTATAAATGCGCTATCTGTCCTGATTATGACCTGTGTGAGGGTTGTGAATCCGCCGGAAATCATAAGGAACATTGTATGGTGCGTCTGCCAACACCTGAACTATCGGTAAATATGACTTTATATTTTTTGTGTAATATTTTCTAATTTCAATTTAAATTATAAATGTAATTGTGACGAAATATCAATAACAACACATTACGTACAGTAATGCTATTATTACATTTTATTTTCTTTTTATTTTGTCTAGGCTTCAGTACATCCTTGATGATTATGTCAGCTTCATAGGGTAACTCACTTGGATACATGGTTATAAGTTATTCTAGCTATATTAGATACGGGATTCACCTGTCCAAAATTTATACCATTTTTTGGTGTAATTCCTTAGTTCGGCTATATTCCCATAACATATGATAAAAATCATCTATAGACTGTCAAACTTCACACAGCAGAGATATAAATATCCCTATCCTATCCCTATCATAAAAAGTTATAACAGACCCGACGCTGCAATCAGTTCCTATCCAGACCGTCTAGACAAAATTCGTTCATTAATGATACAAAAATATTAGGAGCCGTGTATAATTATTATGTTATATTCTAGCGTACACTTATGAAGGCCGCTATCAAGCGCTCCCGACATTTCTTCAAAACTGTTGTTACCAGTAGTGAAGAGTGCCCTTACAAGAAGCACAAGCGTGACAGAAGCGGGGATAGAAAGCACCGTGATGGTGAACACCGCGGCCACAGGGGTGATCATCATGGACATAGAGGCGAGAAACATAGAGGTGAACATCGTCGTCAGCGTTCCAGTTGGTTGGACACTTTCGCTGCCTACATGAATGAATTCGCTAACTTAGCGGGTGATATCGGTCTTGACACTGAAACCAATCCTCCTAACACTGCTCAGCAAAATCAACAAACTGAGGAACAAGCGAAGAACCCAGAAAATACCCAGTCAGCTAACCAACCTGGGGAACAAGCAGAGACTGCAGAAAACACTCAGTCAGCTAAAAAACCTGAACAGGCTACATCAGCAAATGCTCCACACTGCCCGGATTTTCTGGGTTCTAAACCAATTCAGAAAATTATTGAAAATTATATAAGAGAGATAGGTGCAGGTCAATCACCGGGTACAAGCGCTTCGAATATGCAATTGCCTTATGTGGCAGTTGGAAAAACTGCAGAAGCCATAAAACAGGCGCTTTCAATGTATTTTGATGACCAGTTAAATGCCAGTCATCAAAAGAGTCAGGCTACCTCAACTGAAGAAGCCGCAGCAGGTGTGAATGATAATGAAATGGATCACGGGGACAATACCGCTGGAGAAAATGAAGGTGTATCAGTCCATTCTGAGACGTCTTATGCTACTGTTACTTCTGACAAAGATGCCTCTCCTGACAGAGCAGACGACTGGACTGTGATTAATAATGAAAAAGGTAAATAAATATACATACCAGTTATTACATTTTTTTTTAGAAATATAATAAACTAGCGGCCTGGCGTACGTTATCCTGCTCGAATATTAAAAAAAAACCTAGAAAAATTATATCCCAAAACTTTCCTCATGATCACTGTATCTACTGGTGAAAATTGCATGCAAATCTGATCAATCGTTTTTGAGTTTATCGCGAACAGACAAACAAACGTGGCAGAGTAATTTGTTTTATACCATATAATGATAAAATTAATGCCGATTGTCATTTTTAATTCTTTGTCATGTTTATATTTACAAATTATGTATAATTTATTTTTATAATTACAGATTTATTGGACGCATGTATGAATCCGAGTCCTCCGAAAGGACCAGCTGCTCCAATAGGCTTTAATCTACCTGAAGAGTTCCATGAACGCGTTCGGATCAGTGAGGGTCAAAATCTTTATCCACCACTAAATGTGTCTACTGCAGGTAAACTAAAATTTATATTGTGTATCTTGAAATAATAAATTTACAGCATTCATCATTCTTTTGTCATAGTAGGTGGAAAATATTATAATGATTATTAGCTGCATATAATCTGGTTTTGTCATCTATTTGACATTTCTTACAAGTGTTTGCTAATCTATGGTAAATTATTTCAGTGAACTACCACAATATTCTCATTTTGAAAATTATGTGTCATATTTATTGTATTTCATACTGAGGTGATCTAATTGAATTCTACGAGTATATTACAACTAGATTAAGGATGCATTAAATAAATAACTAGAACAAAACCCAGACTCACTTTTTGAATAATTTATCTAAGTAATGAAGTGTGAGGTGGTTTTTTTTTTCATAAGAACTTCCGATTGAAGTGATAAATTTATAATATTCATATACCACGCTACTGGTTAGTCGTCCGCAATATTTTTACAATGCATTCATTAGTCATTTCTGATTTTAAATCAATAAAAAAAAATAGGTGCTTAATATTTGACCTAATAATCTAGACACAAATGAATTTGATATACACTCCTAACGCCTATTTTACGTCATACGCCAGTGTGCGTGTTACCCCTCCCGCTACCCTCCCCACGCGCTGCCGCTTAACCGTGCGTCAGTTAATTGTTCTTTGGGGGGGATAGTTTACGCGTTACGTAATGTTAAGGTTATTCATCCCGGATGCACTCTCGCGATTCACCTTCACTTTCGTTCATTGTGCGTTTCACGTTTATATCCATACTTTTAAAAGTCTTAGAACAAACTTCAACTAAGGTTCTCTTTGTTGTTTATTAGTATTTGTTTAGATATTATTATTTTATATGTTAAATGTGACCATGAGCTATCATATCCTAAAATACTGCGAGAGTAAACTTTCACCTGTAACCTTTCACCTGGTGGTACACATACCTATTTCATATTCATTTATCATAATTTTAACATTTAGTGTTGAATCCTAAAGAAGCTGAGCAGCCTGCAGTAGCACAGCAGCCACAAACACCATCTCAAGCAAGAGTACAACCACAACCAGCTGTACAACCTCAACCAGCTGCACAACCACAACCAGCTGTACCTGCTACTGCTCCACCAATGGCATCAACTCCACCAAAGCCACAACCGCAACCTAGATATCATCCCAGTAAGTTATTATAATGTTATCAGTTTTTCTTGCGGCTTCACTCGCATTAATATAGATTTATCCTATCTCTCTGAAATGGCACTTTTTTTTAATGAGAAATACTTTCTTTTTCTGAAATACCTTTTCTTCCTGGACTTCCGATAACATGTTTGCAAAATTTTATGATGTACAGTTAAATCTGGAAAGCGTGACAAATAACTAAACTTATATTGGCATTTAAATTATAATGATAGTACTTAATAATGCAATAAATAAATAATGTAAGACGTTAATATTGCTTTTCATGTTTATGTTGTATATATCTTTGAGTTACTTATGAACATTTTAAAGTAAATTTTCCATATCAATTATTCAATCCATATATAATTAGGGTAAATAAAAACATAGGTACAATAATTTAAATATAGAAATAAACTGACTGAGTCATTGATGATTCAGTGTTTGTACATATGATGATAACATATCGCGACCTCCTTAGTTTGATTAGCCTACTTTCTTTGTATAAATTTTCCATACCAATATATTTGGATTTACGAATGTTTCAACAAAATACTCAATTGCACTGAAAGAGACAAAATAATAGTGAAGTAATGTATAACCTAGATTTAACAATCTTCTGTGTACGGTACCGCAGAAGAACAATTTGTTGATAACCCAAAATCAACTGGTAGCAATTGCGATTCATGTTTTAAATTCGTATTTAAAAAAAAGTAATTCACAGGTTAACATTTGTAACTTAAAATGAGGGACTTTTATATATTATAGAATTATTTAGCTTTACCCGCGACTTTCTGCGCTTTTTCGACTACCAAAACTCCTTTGTGAAGTATGGTTGAGCATGTTTGCTTCTCTAATATGAGAGAGATCCATGTATAGTGTACAGAAAGAAAATAACACTAAGATACACTACAAGAAGTGCTTGAAAATCAACTACTGCAGTCTGAAGTAACATCTCTTATTTTCTAGAAACTATATTAAACGAAGCAGACACTAAACCTTTATGTTCCGTGCCAAGCCATTTTTGCCTGACATGTCTATCAGGCCATTTGATATTTTGACGAAAAATAGATTATATTACCATACCTTTTTTTTTTCGAACTGTCTTTTTTTTTTTTTTATGTCATAAGTGACAAACGAACAGTTGGGTCACCCGCTGTTAAGTGATCACCACCGTCCATGGACACTAACAACACCAGAGGGAAAAATTTCGGAAAATCATTCGATTTAGGGTATGAAAATCGCTTTTTGAAACTTAATAATTGGTAAATGGGAATGTTTTTTTTTTTATATCATAGGTGGCAAACGAACAGGTGGGTCACCTGATGTTAAGTGATCACCACCGTCCATGGACACTCACAACCCCAGAGGGGTCGCAAGTGCGTTACTACCCTTTGGGGGGAAGGGCGAAAGGAGGGAGAGGGAGAGGAGTGAGGAGAGGGGAGGGGAGATGGGCCTCCGGCGCTCTCACTTACCGAACGAAACGCAACAATGCAAGCACTGTTACTTCACGTCGGTTTTCTATGAGAGGGTGGTACTACCCCGGACGAGCCGACCCATTCATGCTGAAACCAGTAATAGTTTCAACGTGAACGTGTCTATTCTATTGGTCAGACTGGCCTTCACAGCTTCACTGAACTACATGTATTATCATATAATATCATACATGATATGGCATAAGTAATTCTTTTGTTTTCAATAGTTATCAAATTGTGTACCACCGTTGTTACTCGAGGTCTAAAAATTAAGTTTAACGTGTACCACCGGTGGTACACATGGCTGGGAATGTGTTACATTAAGTTTCATTCGTTTTTGCTGATTTTAACGAAATGAAGTGTACCTATATATTGTGTCATTATCATGTCATCACTGAATACCCTGTTAAAGTTAGAATTATTTTATTTTGTTAAAATCCACCATCATCCATAATAATCTGTAGGCGGTAGAGCCGGCGGCTCGTCCGGGGTACTACCACCGGACCCACAGAAAGGCGACGTGAAGTAACAGTGCTTGCATTGTTGCGTTTCTTTCAGTCAGTGAGAGCGCCGGAAGCCCACCTTCTCTCCCTCTCCTCCCCCTACGCTATGCCCCTAAACACAGGCTGGCGACGCACTTGCGACTCCCCTGGTGTTGCAAGTGTCTATGGACGGTGGTGATCACTTAACATCTGGTGACCCATCTGATGCCTCCGATGATGTTTTTAACAAATATTTTCATTGCACAGATATGACTGCGGTACAGTTTTACTATAGTAGCAATGAAATGAGCTAATATTTTATTTTTACAGAAGCCCACATTGATGCCGCTATCCAGCACATGCTGAGTATGGGTTTCACTAACGAGGGTGGTTGGCTGACTCAACTGCTCGACAATAAGGATGGGAATATTTCTGCTGTTCTCGACTTGCTTACACCCGTTAATCCTAAGAATAAGTAAACAGGATTATTCTTGCCAGCCATGATAAAGTCTTGACTTTATCATGTCTTATTCTTTTTGTCTTTGTGTGATCTATTGATAAGGAGGTATTCAAATTGGTAAAACGTAATTATATCATCTGATATAGTTAGTATGATAAATGTGTTATTACCTACATATTGGCATATATAATTTGGGATAAGTCCCAAGTAGATTACTTGGTGAAGGTTTATTAATAATTTGTCTTTTTCTTTAAAGTTACGTACATTTAGTTCCTTCATGTAATACTTGATTATAATGGTGGTAGATTTTTGTTAAATGCCCATTAACCAATTAGTTTTACCAGTGTCGATAAAAAAACCTGTTTTCGTTAGTATATTATGATTAAGCATTTAATTCATCTTTTTTTTCCCTTTTTCCTTCTTTTCTTTATGAGGTTATTCGTTTTTTGTTGTTTTTTATAATCAATGCTAACATTCCATTGGTTTACTTAATGCAAGGGAAAATTGTGATTTTTGTAAGAATAATGATTTAAAAGAATTATCATAAATTATACTATGAGTATTAAAGGACTTTTCGCAAATATGTGACGAAATATTGATTTTAATTATTAATTATCCAACATATATAGAGGAATGTTCTATAATGATATATACTTATAATGTAGTTATAAACATTTAATCCTAATAAAATACTAATAAAGGAATAATATTTGTTTATTTCAAAAACCCATATGAATGTTTCTTCATATTGACGTATTCTTGTCGTTCACGTATCAGAGCCTTACCGAGTGCTTTATCAAGACATTTTGCTGCAACCCTGAAAAGAAAAGGGTTTTATATATAACGTATAAGGGTATACAATAAAATCTTATTTTGGCATCAAAATTACTCTTATAGTTTTCAATGAGTGAATTTTAAGTTTGGCAGACAGAGTCTACCTTTATAAGTATTGGGAGCCACCAAATGAAAGCTTTGTTTTCTTTAATTTTGTAATTTAGAAAGCTACTGTCTTCCTCTTTTCTACATAATGGCCAGTACCACTACCTTGGGTCTTATTACATTAAATTTTAACTAAATATAAAAAGATTGATTTCTTATCTAAAAACAGAGTTAACCATAAAGACGTGCTAAACTTACATAATGGATTTACCGAGTGCTTTATCAAGACATTTTGCAGCAAGCCTGAAAATAAAAGTGTTTTAAATAAAATTATATTCTGGCAACAAAGTTACTCTCACTTATAGTTTTCAATGAGTGAATTTAAAGTTAGGTAGACGGGGTCTACCTTTATAAGTTTTGGGAGCCATCAAATGAAAGCTTTGTTTTCTTTAATTTTGTGCCTTAGAAAGCTATTGTCTTCCTTTTTTCTTCATATTGGCCAGTACCATTACCTTGGGTCTTATTACATTACAGTTTAACTAAATATCAATAATTGAATTTCTTAACTAAAAATAGAGTTAACCATAATGATGTGCTAAACTTACGTAATGGATTTTAACCAATAAACTAATCTTATTGCTGATAATTTACATCTACATGAGTTGATTCTGTAAAATATGAGGACATCTTATTTTGTAAGATCTTAAACTATTAGCATGTTCTGTGTCATTCAAGTATGTTATGTTATGAAAACATACTCATCTTGCAATATCTGGTTAACTTTTATTTAATAGGAACACAATGTCGGGTTTTTCGTGTGTCCAAATGAAAGCTTTGTTTTCTTTAATTTTGTGCCTTAGAAAGCTATTGTCTTCCTTTTTTCTTCATATTGGCCAGTACCATTACCTTGGGTCTTATTACATTACAGTTTAACTAAATATCAATAATTGAATTTCTTAACTAAAAATAGAGTTAACCATAATGATGTGCTAAACTTACGTAATGGATTTTAACCAATAAACTAATCTTATTGCTGATAATTTACATCTACATGAGTTGATTCTGTAAAATAAGAGGACATCTTATTTTGTAAGACCCTAAACTATTAGCATGTTCAGTGTTATTCAAGTATGTTATGTTATGAAAATATACTCGTCTTGCAATATCTGGGTAACATTTATTTAATAGGAGCACAATTTCGGGTTTTTCGTGTGTAAAATTGCGTGTAATTATGTCTGCACTTGCATTGAGAATATGCCTTTACCAAATAAGAAGATATCTACAGTTGGTATTATTAATATTTCGTGGAACTGGATTAATTAAAATATATGATTGTAGGTGTCTAATAATGTTGGATAATTAAATGATTTATATATGATCATATCTTATGTTTCACTCTCTTTTTCTTCAGTATTATGTGCTCATTACTATTATGGTTTAATATTGGAAAATATATGACTAAAAATTTAAGAAGGAAGGTACCATCTCTAGTTAAGTTTGGGATGATTTAAGATGGAAGTGTTTAAATTTCCATTATCTTTAAATCGTAAAATTTAACAATTACTTAGAATAATGCCTTTATATCCCTGGTTTAAATGAGCTTACATCTTGATTAAGAAAAAAAAAAGGAATTGAACATAGATTTTGCTATATATTATACATAAACATAAGAATATTGGTCATGTGCGTACTCTTCTGCTTTGATTTGTTATGATTGTGATACTAAGGGAGTCGCACGTATTTCTAAGAAAGTTTCCAATTTAGTATAACCATTGTACAAGAGTTGATGTGAGAGTTTTATTTTAAAGACAAGGATGAAGTACCATCGATAGAAGTATCTATCAATCATTGTAGGTGGTAGAGCCACTCTGAAGCTATTACTGATTAAGTATGAATGGGTCGGCTCGCCCCCGTTACTACCACCCGACCCACAGACAACCGACGTGAAGTATCAGTGCTTGCATTGTTGCAAACACAGGCTGGCAACGCACTTGCGACTCCCCTGGTGTTGCAAGTGTCTATGGACGGTGGTGATCACTTAAAATCTGATGACCCATGTTTGTTTGCCTCCTATGATATAAAAAAAGCTAGTATATCCATAAATACATACAATATAACTAAGATTATCTTACTATCTTATTATTATCACACAAATGTGTTTCTGTATCACATGAGAACACTTATTACAATAATGTCACTATACTAATAGTAATACTAATATATAGGATTTCTATTATACTCACACTCCTTGATCAATTGCAGTCTTCAAAGTTTTTGATTGTAAACTGCCAGCACCATTCATGCTAATTGCAGTACATTTTACATCTTGTGACTGTATATTATCAACATCATTGTTGGCAGAGTAACATATAGGATTTCCTGTGACACCTACTACTAATGATATAACACTGCAACACTCTTCTCCAAATGATGGATCTACGACACATTTATTACCAATTTTGCATAAGGTAACCTGTAATTAAATCATTATAGTTTTATGTTTTGCTATTTTGATTTTTCCATGGCATTTTATGATTTTCTAACTAGTTTAATTTAAATTAGATTTACCAACAAAGGAGCTGAACCGACATCTAATAGTTTACAATCATAGGGGTCATCGGAAAGTTGTAAGTCTACATTTCCTCCATCCATCAATGCAGCTTTTACACACGGTATCCTTGTGTTAAATAGTGCAGCTTTGACTGCCAATGAAACTGCATCGTAGAGATTACCGCCTAATTCTAATATCTGAAATTAATTTTATATGGTTTTAAAAATATACATAAAGTTTTATGTATTTAATATTGTTGAGAAAAGTTTATATTTTTGCACTTCTTATGTAAATTGCTCATAAATTTTATCAGGAGGATAATTTTAAGTTTGGCAGACAGAGTCTACCTTTATAAGTATTGGGAGCCACCAAATGAAAGCTTTGTTTTCTTTAATTTTGTAATTTAGAAAGCTACTGTCTTCCTCTTTTCTACATAATGGCCAGTACCACTACCTTGGGTCTTATTACATTAAATTTTAACTAAATATAAAAAGATTGATTTCTTATCTAAAAACAGAGTTAACCATAAAGACGTGCTAAACTTACATAATGGATTTTAACCAATAAACTAATCTTACTGCTGATAATTTACATCTACATGAGTTGATTCTGTAAAATATGAGGACATCTTATTTTGTAAGATCTTAAACTATTAGCATGTTCTGTGTCATTCAAGTATGTTATGTTATGAAAACATACTCATCTTGCAATATCTGGTTAACTTTTATTTAATAGGAACACAATGTCGGGTTTTTCGTGTGTAAAATTGCGTGTAATTATGTCTGCACTTGCATTGAGAATATGCCTTTACCAAATAAGAAGATATCTACAGTTGTTATTATTAATATTTCGTGGAACTGGATTAATTAAAATATATGATTGTAGGTGTCTAATAATGTTGGATAATTAAATGATTTATATATGATCATATCTTATGTTTCACTCTCTTTTTCTTCAGTATTATGTGCTCATTACTATTATGGTTTAATATTGGAAAATATATGACTAAAAATTTAAGAAGGAAGGTACCATCTCTAGTTAAGTTTGGGATGATTTAAGATGGAAGTGTTTAAATTTCCATTATCTTTAAATCGTAACATTTAACAATTACTTAGAATAATGCCTTTATATCCCTGGTTTAAATGAGCTTACATCTTGATTAAGAAAAAAAAAAGGAATTGAACATAGATTTTGCTATATATTATACATAAACATAAGAATATTGGTCATGTGCGTACTCTTCTGCTTTGATTTGTTATGATTGTGATACTAAGGGAGTCGCACGTATTTCTAAGAAAGTTTCCAATTTAGTATAACCATTGTACAAGAGTTGATGTGAGAGTTTTATTTTAAAGACAAGGATGAAGTACCATCGATAGAAGTATCTATCAATCATTGTAGGTGGTAGAGCCACTCTGAAGCTATTACTGTTTCAGTATGAATGGGTCGGCTCGCCCCCGTTACTACCACCCGACCCACAGACAACAAACGTGAAGTATCAGTGCTTGCATTGTTGCAAACACAGGCTGGCAACGCACTTGCGACTCCCCTGGTGTTGCAAGTGTCTATGGACGGTGGTGATCACTTAAAATCTGATGACCCATGTTTGTTTGCCTCCTATGATATAAAAAAAGCTAGTATATCCATAAATACATACAATATAACTAAGATTATCTTACTATCTTATTATTATCACACAAATGTGTTTCTGTATCACATGAGAACACTTATTACAATAATGTCACTATACTAATAGTAATACTAATATATAGGATTTCTATTATACTCACACTCCTTGATCAATTGCAGTCTTCAAAGTTTTTGATTGTAAACTGCCAGCACCATTCATGCTAATTGCAGTACATTTTACATCTTGTGACTGTATATTATCAACATCATTGTTGGCAGAGTAACATATAGGATTTCCTGTGACACCTACTACTAATGATATAACACTGCAACACTCTTCTCCAAATGATGGATCTACGACACATTTATTACCAATTTTGCATAAGGTAACCTGTAATTAAATCATTATAGTTTTATGTTTTGCTATTTTGATTTTTCCATGGCATTTTATGATTTTCTAACTAGTTTAATTTAAATTAGATTTACCAACAAAGGAGCTGAACCGACATCTAATAGTTTACAATCATAGGGGTCATCGGAAAGTTGTAAATCTACATTTCCTCCATCCATCAATGCAGCTTTTACACACGGTATCCTTGTGTTAAATAGTGCAGCCTTGACTGCCAATGAAACTGCATCGTAGAGATTACCGCCTAATTCTAATATCTGAAATTAATTTTATATGGTTTTAAAAATATACATAAAGTTTTATGTATTTAATATTGTTGAGAAAAGTTTATATTTTTGCACTTCTTATGTAAATTGCTCATAAATTTTATCAGGAGGATTGAGTATAAACTCTCATATTACCTATGGGACAAATCACAGGTAATAATGTGTATTTTACACTAAAATAAGATGATAATATTAGTTTATTTTAAGTAAGTAATGCTGTGGCAGTGCAGTATGTGTGGAGTGGCAACCACACTAGGATCAGCAAGACCCTAGTGTGTTATTTTTATTTTAATGTTGTCTATAGCCAAAAGTTGTTGATAAGGGACGCAATAAATTCATGATGAACAGTAGTATTTCTAAGATCTAAGGACTCCTAAGGCAATGTATGGTTCCAACATGTATGGTCTGGGTGATAGTCATAGTGGAAAACATGATACAGTTTAGTATTGATACGAAAATGTTGATATCAGACAGTTTCGAGACGCTACTGTGTTAATAACATCACAAAGTTTATTATAAAAGGGTAATAAATTACAGTGTAGAAGTGGCAGCGAGTGGAACGTCAAGTTCCTTAAAATTAAAAATATACTAATTATCATGCATTATTTGTAAGCTAGGTATATTTTGTCATGAAATATATAAGATGTAAAAAAAAAAATATTATTATATTAGTTGTTCTTAGTATCTTAAATTTATCTAAATCCATATCACAATAGTATATTGTGATCAGTATATAACATTTCATTAACGTAAAACCAATTTGTAACTAAGAGTCTGTACAGATGAGGCATTTTAGAGGTTGAGTCAACTCACACTCACACTCGCGCATACCCAAGATACTAGATCTACATATATACCGTCCAGATGGTGCGGCGCGTTTCCTAACTCTGGCGTAAACCGCGTGCTATAAGCGAGATTCTCGACTCGTGCGTTGTACGCCCAAGCGCCGCGCGCCTCGAGATACTCAGGCCCCATTGTTGCGTCCAGAACTACGCGCGAGTCAGTTGCGAGTCGACATAGTTGTCAGTCGTCTATCCGTAACAACGTATCCCAGCGTATGCGACGTTTCCTAGGGTTGAAACGCCCGTAAGACGCGGTATCAGGACGCAATATATTTTGAAGCACGCGAGTGGACTCGTGCACAAATCACCTCATCTGGACAGACTCTTAGCTAAAATAAAGTAACAGTCCAGAAGACAATAGAAATATACAACCTCATACAGATTGCTTTCGTAGCCTCATGAAACAAGCAATATTGTATTATATTTATGATGGATGGCATAAGACGGTAATAATATAAATTTAAATCTTTATAATATAATGTTGTATACCAATATATCAACATAAAGTTTCCAGCATTGTTTGCCTTCAAGTATACAGAGTTGCTTCAAATTAAATGCTTGCGATGAATGGTAAGCTCTCTGCATCATATTGGAGATACTGCTGGCTAATTGTTCACCGCCTCGACCTTCAAACTCTGGAGTAGCATTGGCAGAACTGAAAATTAATTTTATAGATTTAAAAAAAGTTGCAGTTCATTGCAATTTCTTTAAGAAAAAAATTTCCTTTACAAAAATATTTACACTGAGAGGATTATGTTTTATTTTTCTGTCTTTAAACTTTCATGGTGTGTTTCATTCATTTGGAATTTTAGAATACCATTCCCGAAGGAAAAACAAATATAACAGATTTGTTTAACAGTCCAAAGAAGAAAATACATATTATTTGTAATCAGAATATTTAAAAATTGTTACAGATGATTGAAATTTTCCAGTAATAAAGTCAGAAAACAGTTATTACCAATCCACAAAGAATTCAATCTTTCCTTGATCTGGTTTGTCTATATTTGGGACATCTATCTCTGTTTTAACACCAACTAAGATGTCCGTGTTTGCAAGTCGAAGTCTTGCTGACCCACCAGTATGGCTTACTACATCCGTTTCTAATTCCATCGGTCTATAATCAATGTTTGACCTTCCATCCGAACGAAAATCATCCTGGCAAATGAAAAGAAACTTATTTTTTTATCAGATTACTTTCTGAGTAATTTTTGGATAACTTGGCTCTCTCTAAAATGTTTTAAATAAATTGACAGGTTTAGTAAATGTGTATATTGATATGTACTAAATATAACTTTTTTTTTATTATGCTTTTAATTCAATCAATACAATTTCTAAATGTTAGGTTAGGTGTATGTTTACATACTTCAACACCGTTCACAATAAATATTTTTTCTGTGGCACTAAGCATAGTTCCCGCCATTTGTACGTGCACGTTACTATTTTTCCTATTTTATCAGCTATTAAAAATTAATGTAGAAAGCAATTTTCAAACTATGTTATTTTCCGCAATTGTCATAAGTTGACATAACAAACATTACAGTGGACAGATGGAATTAGAGACAGAAAAAGTATCGATACTTCGATAGGTATACCGATGTATCTGTACTTTTCTTTAATTAATAACGGCACTTTCGAAATCGCTTCAATTAGATAAGAAAAGTGAAAATATTTTTTAAGGAAAACGTTTACTGGAATGATCTATTTTATAAATTGAATTTACATTTTAATATATCAGTTACCACTATATTGTACAAATAAATAAAATTACATGAAGCGCAAATTACCAATATAAAGGGAGAAAAATTAATAACATAGATAAAGTATTTACAAATAACCTAAGTGAATTTAAAAGTAAACTAAGGTTGGAAGTCGAATGTATCGGTTGGTAGTAGAAAGAAACGCATGAGGAAATGACATGAGAATAATAATGAAAATAGATTTTGTTATCATTTGTATTATACGTATATTATACCCAATATTTTAAAGCCGCTCGTGCTTTCGGTACATCTCAAAGACGCGAAAAAACGGTAGAGAAGAATCACACTTCTTAAATTATGAAATATAACATATATGTAGTACTGAATGGTATACTTTATATTACTTTTAGTAAAAGTAACTTGCATTTTCAAATATACGTATGGTTTGTGTTGTAAATGTAACGTTATTGGTTATTTTAGATGGCAATGTTCTTAGGGAAGCTTCTATCACTGTGAATACTTTGCAGTTTATTTGTATTGCGTTATAGTGCTCATAATAATTTAATTTTTGTATGACTGTCATACAGAATATCATAATCGAATTAAGCAACAATCCATAACTAATGAAATCTTTTTTATTTTTATAAATATTTGCAATAACCCGAAGTCTATATTGTATTTATAACTTAGGTACGTTGATTTTTTTAAATTGTAGCACGGTAAAATGACTGCACTGTGCCTGATGGTATTAGCACAGCAGAATCCAAAAACAATGGCGACCACCGAGTGACACACTATCCATCGCCGGTCACCGCTGTCATGCCAGCCAGCGAAGAGCTGGATATGCACAGGCTGATCCCGAAACGCGACCCGCAGAAGCGAATCACTATGACGGGCTTTTTCGCCATATACACGGTGGTTGCGACCCAGTCGGGCTGTAAAACCCTACCACCCCGCTTTCGCCATTGCTTCGTTCGTTATTCAGCAGGGTGCACCACGTGCAGGTGAGGTTGGCTTGGATGTGTCAAGTCTTAGATGTTATTCGAGACCCCCTTACACCCCAAATTCTGAAATCATGAAATTATGCATTCTAGAACAAATAAACTCTCTTAGAGAATCGTAAGATTAAAATTATAGACAATTTCAATGCAGCTTTGAGTTATAGATTATATCATGAATTTATAAAAAAATCAACAAAAAAATAAAGATCTTTAAGTTATTGATACTTTTGCTTAAACATTTACCATATATACTAACAAGTACTGTGTATATTAATTGATACGATTCGTTAGAATAGTATCGATATTATTATACGTAACTATGCGTCTCTATAGCAATCTATTTTTTAATTATTTTTTTTCAATTGGAATCGCAGACATATTTGCCTGTTATCTTATTTTAAATCTTTACTTCGAATTTATTTCTTAACCTGTTACTTTTATCTTCCTTGATTTCTATGCTGTTGTATATATGTAGACCATAGCGATATCATAGCGAAGTAGTTAGTGGGCTATATCAATATTTCTAGAAAAAAAGTGTGAGTATACTTATGTACACGCGTTAGAAGTTATACTTCTTTGGCGTGTCGGTTTTTCGTGACGGTGTGCCCGCGCATAGTAAAAATTTACTCTCATTTTGTCCAAAGCAAAGCCTGAGAATTGTTATCTAAAATTAACTGTCACAGTAAATGTATACACCAAACCTGTAGATACTACAATGTGTATGTGTAATCTTTTTACTTCACAATTAATTTGTTTAGACAATAAGAGCTCCAGTATTTTTTGTGAAAGAGACATTATATAATTTGGAGTCAAAGTGGATTAGAGAAAGAATTAGAAATATAATACAGGGAATTTTTATAATACTCAAACCCTTTGCTTTTACAAAGACGACGAATATAGGACACCTAGTGACAGCATATCTGGTTTTATGAATTTCTTGTATACAGCCCCAACATGCCAAGTAAATGTAGTGTTGCGGAAATACAAGTACCATAACATTGTGACTATCGATTCAATTTAATAGCTCACAACTAACTCTTTTTGAATTGTAACGTATCTTATTGAACTGTCATGTATTAATTTAATTGATAGATTGCCGTTATTTTTTCGTATATTATAGAAAACACACACTAAAATTATTTCGAATATAAATGTTTGAACAATGTCACTTTGATGAATTACAAGCAAAATTCGTTCGAACGCCTGCACTTTGAGTACAGCAAATAATGCGATGAAATCATAATTAGTAGTTAGGTTGTTAATTATTAGTAGTTAATATGATATTTGCCTGTTGTAAAAACCGGTAGTGGGTTATTTGACTTAGGGTTATATGAAATAACTAGGTAGGTAATAATTATGATAGGGATAGTGGCTCATTTCGGTAACTGCAATAAGTGCGAATTACTTTTCTAAGGTGTACCTAATGGTGGTCAAACATGACCTAACAAAATAAAAAGGTTTTTAATTCGGTTATATTACTTTAGTTATTTTGCTAACGTAATAACAATGTAATAATGAGCTTCTCAAATAAAGGTGGGCATAAAGGTTTTGTGTAAAGTTTTTATACAGAAATAATAATAATAATGAATATTTATAAAAATAAGGCCAAGCAAATGACAAAGATAGGTACTTCATCTATGACATTGCAAGTATTAGGCACACTAGTTTATCATCGTACCAGTAGTAATTATCGTTGACATCTGTATTAGTGTTCAGTTGTATGCATATACTAGCTGACCAGTGCAACTTCGTCTGCACCAAATCGGTTATCACCGGTTTCAATTGTATTTATAAACGCGAAATTTTTTAATAAACCTTAACCCTGAATGCAACCATACCTACGGTTTCCAATTGTGATTGGATTCACAATCAATTCAGTATCAAGGGACTCACTGAAATATATATCCAGATGGTATGTGAGAAATCTTTTAAAATAAGTCTAGAACCCGTCCGTAGCATCACCTACCGGGTTAAATTAAGATTAAAACTATCCTATATATATTAGCGGTAAAGTGAAAAATCTTGAAGGGCCTACGGACCCCCGGTTGGAACGAAGTTCCTTTTCCTTTTTTGTAGACTGTTACTATACATTACATTTACATTAAACATTTCAAGTTACATTGTAAATTAAACGATAAAATGAATTTATAAAATAAATAATGATAAATTAAACACTGAATGTAATCAGTGATAATCAAGTTAATAAAAGTTAATACACCAATAGGTAATCCTTGAGTTGGTTTGCTATTGAAATTAAAATTTTATGTATGTATATATTATATACACACTCTCTCTCTCTTCTTACCTGTCATGATACCTAACGTACTGTACATAGAATCTGCACATGCACAATACGTAAAAATAAAAATAAATAATCATCTCTACTACTTACTTTATCATAACTATTTTTAACTTGTATTAAAAATTTTCACATTTCATTGCATTGAAGGAAGATACAAATATGAAAAAGATATGAAAAACTGTCACTTGCCTGTAACTATTCGTCCAAGAGCTAGTAACGGTTTCGAGAGCGAATTTTAATAAGCCAGTTTTTTGGCAGGCTGCACGATAAAGATAGCAATAATTGTGGCAGCGTATGTTATCGACGCATGTATTTAAGATGACGTCAGTCCCAAGTTATATGTTTACATTTGTCGTTATTTTTCATTGTTTACAGTGAAATCTTAATATCATAATGGTTAATAAAATAGAATATGTTCTTTGCAAAGGAAAAAATAAAATAGTCTCAAGTCTGAGTTATTATATTTATAAAGAATATCATCGGCACATTATTGTCAATAACAAAAATTGTCTAGCTGTGATAAATTCATGTTTTTAATAGCGTTTAAAAGTTACTGAAAAAAAAAACGTTCCTTAAATTTTTTATAAATAAAAATTTTGACTTGTAATGGGGTAATACGCATTAAAACACAACGTTAACCGGCTTCTAGGTATCCTAAATCCTGTTTGGAAGAGCATAATATATCTTCATATTAAAGAACCAGCTTTTCTAAAATTCTCATTCTTCCAACGTTGCTGGCTCTTGTACTAAGGTGTCGCAAAAAAGTCTAGTTAACTACAAATGTTTGTCTTTTGTTATCCTGGAGAACCCTTTGCGTTTTATGAAAAGTATCCTAGATGTAGCCTTGTAATATTAATTATCACTGTGTCTAGTTTCGTCAAAATTTGTTCAGTACTTTCAGAGTGATACGTATTCACAGGGACAGACAGGCAGACAAAAATTGTAAAAGGATTATTTTTGGCTTCTATATCGATAACAAATTCTACCCCGATTATAATTTTCAAAAAATATTTAATGTACAGATTTGGCCTTGTTAGTTTTATTATAGTAGTATAGATAGATATGATAATAAATCATTACATATTATAAAACAAAGTCCCCTACCGCGTCTGTCTGTCTGTCTGCTCACGATAAACTCAAAAACTACTGAACGGATTGTCATGCGGTTTTCACTATTAGATTAAGTGATGCTTGAGAAAATTTTCGTATATAATTTCTCATGGTTATTTTTATTATCAGGGCGGGACAACGTCCGCCGGGACCACTTGTATGTACATAAAAAATAAATACATATAATCAAGCATTTTTTTTGCGGGTCCACGCAATGCCCTTGACGGAAAATTCGAAAATACCGAAAAATTGTCATAAATTGGTTTTCGTTTTGAAAATTTTTGAACAGTATCTTGCTATTATATGCTGCAAGAACCCAAAATAAAAAGGTTTTTTGCACTTTTTGAGATACAAAAAATTATGGATTATATTACAACTTGCGAAAATTAGTGTCATAAAAGTGAAGGAAGGAAGGATTTTGTCACTTCCAAAAAGGAAGTGACAAAAATAGGCCTGCATATAATAATGTTAAGGGTGTGTAGTGTATGAAATACATTTATATAAGTATACAAATATAAGTATATAATACTATATATAAGATTTATATAGGTTAAATTTACATTTTGTAATTACCCCGGCGAGCATTAGCATTAGCTTTTTCTCGCGGCTTCGGTCACGCTAATATAGAGTTGACCTATCCCTTGGGAACGATATTGTTTTTCTGGACAAACAGCACCTTATATTCTTCTAACAACGTGTACAATATGTCATGGTGATCGGTGCAGGCGTTACAGCGTGATAGCGTACAACATAAATAACTCAAATTTGTATTTATAATAATAGTTAGGATTCCAACTTGATAATTTGCTATGCGTTTATTATGTTTTCCTTTAACGAAATCTTGGTATTTATTCTAAGACTAGTTGATACCCGTGACCTCGTCTATCAAATAGTTTTGCGTTTGCGTTTTAATTATATAGAAAATCCTAATAGAAGTTTAAGGTAATCTATTAGGCTAAATTTTTAAAACAGATGGCCTATAGAAATATTTTAAAAAGATATTTTGCCATATTAAGTTTTCTAAACATATTATTTATTTGAGATCATTCAAAGTCGCAAATTTCATTCCCGTAAAATACATTACTTTGTGTTTAAAATCTAATTTATATATACCAATATATTAATGTATAACAGAAAGCCCTCGAAATGGTATTGTGTAAACTGTCGTCACTTTAATCCTCCTTTGTACCTATAGATTCGTCGAACTGATTCGTTCGTAACTGTTCACTGGGGGGATCCTGCAACTTCCTTTGTTAAATTGCGAGTTATATCGTGATTGCCTTGTTAGAACAGACTGCGATCATTTTAGCGTTGGGCGCCTGTGATTCCGATACTGTAAACAAATTTATTAAAATGGGTGAAACAACTGAAGAAATTATAAATCAAATGCGAACTTTCTCATGGGTGGACTATGTGGTTTTTGTGTCTATGTTAGCTGTAAGTGCTTTGGTAGGAGTCTACTGGGGCTTCATGAAGAAGCAGACCACGCAGACTGATTATCTTCTCGGTGGTAGGAATATGAAGGTGGTTCCTGTTGCTATGTCACTTGTTGCGAGGTACGAAATAATTATGTTAATTTATTACTGTTAACAGGGAAAATCATAATTTTCTCGATTTCCTGGGTCTTTTTTTAACAAATAAATAAATCTAAAAATTGGTTGCCTGTAAAGTCGGTTTACCGTCGATAATTTCAGTAATAACGTCGTAAGAAAATATTTATAATAATAAAAATTGCATACTTTTATGAATTGAATTATTCTATATATAGTTAGATGCGTCACAAGTCGAATGCTTAGGCCGATCGCGCCTCTCTATCGTTTATTCCGCGAGATTGCACGCTCGGCTCACGCGGAACGTGACAATGAGTCATGCTTTTTTATGTGTGGAGTCGGCGTTCAACGATTTATAAGACGTTCTCACATCAAAAAACAATTGAACTGAGAACGTTTTTAAAGTCGTTGAAAACCCGAGATTTTGGTAACAAGATTGGTGTAGTAATCACAAGTCTCTTAAAGCAGGAATTAGTGCAACCAAAGTCTATTAAAATTAATTTATCTGCAGTTTCGTCTCTGGTATAACGCTTCTGGGTTCCCCAACGGAGGTATATATGTATGGGACACAATACGCTTATATCGTTGGAGCAATATTTTTGATGAGCATTATCATGACGCAGGTATATTTGCCAGTTTTTCATGAGTTGAAGATTACATCTAATTATGAGGTAAGAATATTTTTGATATTTTAATTTATGCGACTTACAAATAAACTATGTTCCTCCGTCGTTATAGTTTCATTGTATTGAACGATTGTGGACAACTTGAGAAATTATTTGAATGAAATTTTATTTTCTAAAGAATAATTATAATATATATTTCTTTCAGTACTTATCTATTCGTTTCGATAATAGAGTTCGGTTGTTTGGATCAATCTTATTTGCTTTTACATTGGTAAGTGTTTCTAGTTTAATTAATTAATAAGAATGAATTGTACAATATATGGAAAATATAATTAATAGTAAAGAGTGTAGAAGCAAGATAAATCTTAAACTCGTTCTTTGTATAAGGTTATTATGTCTATCTTATTGCAATTTAAAGTAAATTTGTTCTCTTAAAGATCAGCTTTGTGATCTTGAATCTCTATACCTACGTAAGTATATGGTCTAAGATATAAACAGTTCAATCTCTTTTTTTCTTCTGTTCTATCAACCAGTTCTCTTTGTTAATTTTTATTTCGTAACTATTGACGAGTTTAAGTGTTATCCATAGAAAATTGTATTAAAACTTGTATTTTTTTCTATTACGAGTAAAGTTCTGTATTTATATGTGTCTATTCGTCATATTTCACGATAATTACGTCAGTTGATTGCAAATACAATTTTGACAAAAAATCTAAAAAATATTGAAACTTTAAAAATAATGAACTATGGTCAAATTCCGACCAGTGTACATTCACTGTTAATCGTAAAATCTTAGTTTCTATTCTATAATTTTGTCTGATTATCGGATTAGGTTTGTGAACATATTGCAATTAAGTACTTTATTTCTAGCTTGTGTTTTGTTTTATGCAGATTGGCTGGTTACCAATTGTTATATATGTTCCAGCCTTAGCTTTTAATCAAGGTACATATAACAACATTTCTTTAATATTTACCTTTAGTATATATCAATATTTAATGATATAATTGTTTCAGTTACGGGGATCAATATATACATTATCACACCTATAGTATGTTTGGTGTGCATTTTCTATACAAGCGCTGTAAGTTCAACCTTCGATCAACAATAACTAGATAAAGGGTCACCTACAAAATCAAAGCTAAAAGCTGTCCGCGTAAATATATACTTATGTGTAGCTATTTGTTTACTACGGAAGGGAGAAAAAAAGTTTTAAAACAGTTCAACCTAATTACAACCATAACACCTAGTAGATAATAAAATCGCAAATGTTCAAAATATTATCTAATACTTACGATAAAACGAGCAAAGCAATAAATTACTCCCCTCACAAATGATAAGACAACATAAACAACATTTAGTGTGAATTCAACCTTAACACGCAATGAATAAAGTACTTTTTCCCGTTATTGTGCGTGGTTGAAGAACCTTGGCCAAACATTTGTACCACAAGTATAAAGTCGGTAATTTTGTTCAAAATTTGATATTATTTGTTAGTTTAAAGCTTAAAATATAACTTATTCATCATGTATTTAGCTAAAGTAAGATACTCCGGCCGTTATATTGCTTTTTCGGGTATTATTTTTGTATCATTTGAATACACAGCGGCATGTGAAACGTGCTTACATTGGCTGTGTTTCAAACAAACTAAACAAAATAAGGGCACACAATTCAAGTGAGCTCTTATTTACCGAGACGTATTTT
>MU160691.1:0-63613 GCA_015888305.1 Antheraea pernyi | reverse complement strand
AAATAATCCCAAGGAGGGTTGATGTCAGGCAGGCGGCCGATCGTAAAATTAAGCCAAATCATATACCACAACATGAGAAACATGTTGTACCGACCCTACTTATGTGGGATAAGGGTAAGAAGAAGAAGAAGAATAATATATATGGATGTAGACGATTGAAATGAGTTGAATTATAAAAATTGGTTTTTGTCACTGTAAACATTTATTATAAAATCTTCTATCTATATATAAGTCGGCAGTGGAAGAACAGTTATTAACAAGTGTAATTTTGAAAAAGATATATATGTACATACTACATAGATATAGATATACATACAGAGTGATATACAATATTACACGAAGAAAACAATTTTTACCCCCTATTAAGTATGGTCAAATTTCGAATAACAAGTTACTATTAAACTTCAGTAAAAAGTTATTGACTAATCTATATTATTTCTGTACAAAATGTTTGTTACGAATATATTAATGACATAATATAATTTTTGTATTAAAAAAACATTGTGAGCTATCTTGCATACTACAAAGACCATTAATAAATATATGTTTAATACGTTTCAAAAATGTATCTAAATACATAATACGTAGATACATATATATTGTTTAGTTACTTTTGCGTAATTGCCGGACATAGCGCTCTCGAAACGCTCAATCTAATTGCGCCCCTGCCCTAGAACTTTCAATTTTCTACATCCACCCGCTACCCACTTTGCACCCCCTGTAACAAGAATGCGGAGGCACCGTCCTGGCCTGCATTTGATAAACTCTGACTTCACTTCGACAGTTCAAACAATTGTTTGAACAATGTAGGTGATATAATAATTATAATCTACTGATATAATTTCATATTCTGGTAAATCTTTTGCTTATGAAGGGGACTTAATAATGAACTTTGATGAATAGAATATAGTAGCGATGATTAAAGTAGGCAATAGAATATTTTACTGAATCGTTTATATTTCTCAACGCCGATGAGATATATTATAACAATATGTACCTAGTTTCTTACGACTCATCCATTTATAATACGGTAAAATTAATTATAAAAGGCTGTGTGAGGAAATTACCTGCCAGCCATTTTATAAGCTTATCAAAAAGAAATTGAAAAATAGTGAAAAACAACAATGAAATTGTAAATCTTATTCTATATTAATGTATATTTTCTCTTTCAGCTTGTTTCCATTGAATTTGTGGCATTGGACGGCATTTCCACTGTATAACGCAATCTTCATGCATGGTCTATCCTCCTCAACCTCACCTCAACTCATCAACAGTCTGTCCATACTTCTGTAACTATTTCTGGGTTTCCACTGCAATATTACTTTGCTCCATCGGCTTTTATTCATGCGTCATATAGTGCCCGCCTACTTCTATTTCCTTTGAGCTACAAACACGGCAAAGTCGGTACGCCTGGTTTGCTTCCTATTCATATATCCATATTGCATGCTAAAGTAATATTGAAGGACATACTCATTGTAACCATAGCGGCAAATAGGAATACTGAAAAAACTATAAATTACCATATTTTAAGGATACAGTTTGAATGATGTTTACGGTTTATTGGAGTGCAAGTTTATACTGTTCTAACATTGCACTGTTCCAAATAAAACGTAATAGGTTATGCTTGTCATATGTTTACATGTTAGTATAGTAGTTAAAATGGATAGTTTGGCTCAAACCGAACACATCCGTTTGCCGGAAATCGATTCTAAAGTTGTAAGTTTCATATTATGAAAAGGGAGATATTTTGTTGCTGTACCGATGTCACATTCAACGGCTTTGACGTTATTCCAGAAACGTAGCGTTGTGAATGTGAGGTACATATATTTCGTTTTAGCGATGATCAAATATTAGAAAATATCTGAAATTTTGAAAGCATGTAGATACGTAGAATTATCAGAGAGGCATCTAAAGTTGTGTCTTTAGGTTGAATATTTTAAAGACTTAATTAATAATTAATCAGTCACTTATGAAATAAGAAATTGAATCAGTAGAAGTAGATAAAGAGTTTTTGGCGGGATCTTGGTCTGTCATGTAGTGGATTTTATTTTTATTCATAATCATGTGTTACTTGACTCTATATTGTGTAAAATTGGTGGTGTTTTATGTAATATAGTTTGCTTATTGTGCATAAGTGAAGTGAATGGAAAATAATATCACGAACCATGAATTCTGAGATGCCACAAAACTCCATGGAAAGTTCTAACAAGATGGCCACTATCTTGTTAGTTCATGGAAATTTTATCAAGAAACTTGTAATATCGATATTCACTTGATAATGGCAGTAATAGTCTTCTAGAAGACTGGTACACAAAAATGGAGTGGAAGAAGAACTTGTAATACTATTAACTACTCCACAATGGCAGTAATAATCTAAAAGATTGGTTGCCAAAAAAAAAGTAAAAAAAAAACGTAGATAAATAATATTGGAATCTGTTTAATCATTCTCGGAATATGCCGATAGTTGCCTTTGAAAAATTTTATTCTTTACTTTAGTCTAAGTAACGTGCTATTCGCTAAAGTTTAAGTTTTCAAGGAACGTACTCTGCCCATTTTCACAAAGGGTGTTATAGACAATCGTGACAGGAAACAGCCACAAAATAATACATAGAACTATAAAGTTCGATGTCTTGGTGGATAAATTACGAGGATGAAGTGGGTTTGGATGAATCATCTAATGAGGTAAGAAGAAGGAAGTTGTGTGTGGCTTAATTAGATTGGATAAAAATACACCAATTATATAATATTTCAGATACATAGCGTTTTTTTTTAAATTTAAATTTGTACCTATTTTTCTGTCAGCTATTTTTCTCACTTTTTTTCAAGTTATGTATGTGTATTTTTATACTTGATAAATACTTAAATTTTCGAATACACTTTCTTCTTCTCAGATATCTTTGTGACCTAACTAAATTGTTGAAATACCTAAAATATGCACCTTTACATATTTATTTTGGTACGAATGTAATTTTTAGATGCAAGGTTAAGAAAACAGTGTAATAAAATCATTCATAAGATGAAATAAATTAGAAAAGGTTTAAAAAGTACCTTTTATTTCAGGTAGATGAAACCAATTGCAAGGAGAAAAAAACGATTCATAAATTTGGTACATTTTGATATTTTACGAACAGAAATTCTATCATTTTCCGTTCACATACCCGTCAGGAGTTTCAATTGTGACAAACGTTAACTGCGAACCGCAACAACAAAATTAACAAGTTAAGTTACTGTTAACAAGCTCTTCTGTTTGTGTAAACTCAACGTTAACTAGCTAGTTTTTATAGTACCAGAAGCAATGAACCTATACACTAGCCAGATTTTAAAGGCGTCAGTAACATTTTTTTATACTACATCTATTTTATGAATAACAAAATACTACCTATGTACCTATGTCATAGATCTTTCTTTTTTTTTGCGAACTGACTACGCGATTGATTTAACAAGGTCTTAACAGCTTCACCGGACTACTAAGGCGATTGCTTAAAGCACTCAGCCGATTTTATTTGGGCAACTAGCTCAAGGGTGCACGGCATGCCTCGGCTTGGGCTCTTGCCTGATACAAGAGCCGCCCTCACGGTCCGCCCGGTGGAAGGTGGCCGCCGGGCTCCTACCTATAGAGGGACAGACCGGGAACTCACCGGCCAACTCCCGGCCCATCCCCTCAGGTCCGGCTAATCTGAGCAAACCTAAGCTAAGCTAACTATTCATACATATATGAGTTGTTGAAACATATATGTGTACCAAGCATACTTACCTCAACAACTCTTATATATATTTCGTATCGGATAATTTTCTAAACTATTTCAGTTTTAAATTTAAAAAAATAGAACCCTTCCATGTGTAAGCATGTATGCGTGCACGTGTGTGGAGTTGATATGTGTAATTTTGTCGCAATGATGTAAGATTTTGTGTCACTGTATCGCGCGAGCAGCGCACTTAAGGGCTCCACGCCGAGGGAACGGACCTAGGCTTGAGCCGCTGCCGAAGGGGGCCTAATCTGGTACGTCATAGATCTGTTATTGCAAATCTTATCTATTATAAGTACTATCTAGTATGTGTCATTTGGAGTAGTTGCAAGTTTTGGATCGACTAAAAAAAAGAGGAGGTTCTCAATTCGGTATTTATTTCTTCGCAATCCGGTGGAGTTGTTAAGACCATGGAAGGTCAATAGCATAGTCAGACCGAAAACAAAAGTATTTTTTTCTTCATGTTTGTTACCTTAGAATTTCACCCGATTTGGGAAATTCTTATTGTATTAGAAATTGAATTTCAAAGATATACCAAAGAGATCCTGAAAATTGAGTAGGTAATGTATAATGATTGAGATATTGGTAGATTTTTGACAATCTAAGATTAGGTAAGTACCAAACTAACTACGATCAAAGACATTCTAGTGCATTCTTTAAGTAAATGTTTTTGTAGTTGGTTTTATGTTTCATTAAAATGTTCTTATTAAATAAAAGTTTTGTAGGTAAGTACGATGGATAATAATTTATTGTATACTGTAACAAGTTCTAATGTACTAATATGATAAATTGGACATAAAATTAAATTGTATATATATAAATAGATCCTGTGAACACGTAAGTACTGAAAGTACTGAACCAATTTTGACGAAACTTGACACAGTGATAAATAATATTATAAGTTACACCTAGGATACTTTTTGTTCCATAAAACGCAAGGAATTCTCCAGGATAACGGACGAAAGTCAAAAATTTGTAGTTATTGAAATTCTTGACGAATTTTAGTAAATTTTCTTCATGCTATATATAGCAAACAGATTAGCTAAAAAAATAATCTAGATTTCATCTCCCTATGCTTCTTAAAACAAATAACAAAAAAAATATCGTTGGGATCCGAACCGACGTCTCCGTCGGTGCGCATAATGTATATGTACAGTACATTATAATTGAGTTACGACAGTATGACGCTTATTGGCATAATTATCAATCAGTTGAATTAGAAGTAAGTAATCTAATAAGTAGGACAAATTCTTTTGATGTATATGTTTGTTCCTTTGTCATGTAAATTATCACAAGAAAATTGTAATATTATTACTTACGACAATGGTAATAATAAATGTAGACAATTGGTTGCCGAAAATTAAATAAAAATAACTATTATTATTGTATAAGCAAGCGGAAATACAAAGTAACCCACGAAAAAGAAGTACTGTTACAAGTTTTCACGTGTACGCTTATCGCGATATAGCCCTAATATTCTTTATACAATTTTTTTAAGGCGCCGTCATTTTAGCGCATTTGAATCCTTAAGACATGGCGGTGGCGTGATAAAACTCTGTTTTCTTTTCTTCTAGTACTTCTCGTGACATTTTTTATATGTAAAGTTTTCATATTAATATGACATTTTAATGCATTCTATTAACTTAACTAACAGATAAGTATTCGAAATTGTAGCGTCAATTTTTTTTTCATTTTGTGAGTCTACTTCTTCATCCTAATTTGAAAATTAATCCTCTTTATTGAATACTACCACTATGGGTAATTATTACAAAGTATCCTGTAATGGCGTCAATGTTTTAACAAGATGGTGGTCCCCTTGTTAGAACTCTCCAGGAAATTATTGTAACATTTCAGAATTTTTTCGTATTCATTTCCCATTCATTTTACTTATACACAGTAACTAAGATATATAAGCATTTTGCAACAGTATAAGTTTAAATAACGCAAAATTATAAATAAATGATATAAACAACCACATGACAGACTAAAATCCCGCCAAAAATTACCTTGTGTCTATTACATCAAACAATGTGTTTTGTGTTATCTGTGATATTTTATAAGAATGTCATCTTTGTCCATATTCACATGTTCAGCACTAAAGTGTTTACAGCTATGTATATTTGCATAGATAGAATTTAATCTTTCTATTTATGTGAGTTCTTCAGTTAAATGTTTTCTCTTTTTCTACTATTGTATTAACATTTAAACTTATGTAACTATATTGCGAGACGTTTACTAAAACCGGTTTATAATTTTCCAGCATGTCGATTATTTCTAGTTACTGGTTCAGTACACACATGTACTATATCTAATTAAAAATCGAAAGTGAATTCGTTCATGCCAGTTCGTACATAAAACTAACGGTGGCTGTATGCCGTGTGATCAGTGCATAAGTTTATGTAGACTTAAGATTTAAAAAAGAACCACAGACCATCAATTAAATTGAAATATTAACATTCATGTTTTATTTTTATAAGATTAATAATGCTCAATGGTTAAAAATCATTTGTTACACAGCAATTATTGCAATTAATGGGAAAATGAATATGGAATCGAAAAAAAATTATCTTGCAATGATTGCGCTTACTATTCAGTGACGTAATCAATGGAGAACGTCGGGATTTATAGTTTCGAAGTAGTGAAACCTATGAAAAAAATAAAATACCCATTTAAACGATAATATACTTTATCTCATTCTCTCATACTGTAAATCCCATAAATGTATATGTTTGTCTCAAATTACATTGTTCAAAATTAGATTTCTAAATCAATGAAATCATCGTAAATATTCCGATGCTTTCCACCATCTACGTAGCGTAATAAATACTAAGTACTCATTGTTCATACTAAATATAACAGATATAATGATGCATTCAATTTGTCTGTGTAATGTGCTATAAATACTAGCATTTGTTCACTTCTGCTCCTGCGTTAGACTGCGTATTTTACTTGATTACGCGGGAAAGTAATTTATTTCAAGTTTATACTTTAAGATGCTCTACAGCGTAATCAATTATATATAATTTAATATATGTGTCGTTACAAAATACATTTAAAATCTTATATTTGTTGACAGTTAACAGCTTTCCCGTCTATAAACCTTATGACATTCCAGTGATATTATGTGTATATAAATATATGTAAACTTCACTCTGTAAGTTATCTATCACGTGTTTGTTATTAATGTGTTGGAATAGCTTGAAAATTAAAATTGATATACTATGCCAGTGCCAATTGAAGTTTTATAGTATAAAAATATAATAGTATTTAGCTACAGACCGCTTGGACACGCTTTTGTAATAAAGTATTTTAAACACTGTTTAATAAAAATAGTGTTAAGCTTGTGTTCATTTTTTTAATAGGAATACAAAAACTAAGAAATAAAACAAAAAAAAAATTCCTTTTTTTTATATCATCGGAGGCAAACGAACAGGTGGTAATGTTAAGTGATCACCACCATCCATAGACATTAGCAACACCAGGAGTGTCGTAAGTGCGTTGCCAACCTGTGTTTGGGGGAAAGGGGAAGGGTGAGGAGAGGGGAGGGCAGGAGTAATGGGAGGTGGATCTCCGGCGCTCTCACTGACCGAACGGGTCGCAATGCAACAATGATCGCACTGTTACTTAACGTCGGTTTTCTGTTAGTGGTACCTTGGGTAAACCGACCCACTCATACTGAAACTAGTAGCAGTTTCAGCGTGACTCTACCACCTACATTCCTTCTTCATTCCTCTATTATACTGCCAATTTTAGGAACTCCACATATACCTACGCTAGACGTGAAACTGGAATTAATTTCAAGGAAATAAACTTGGGAAGTTAAGACATTTGTTCAGCGTCAATATAGCGACTAAACTAACAATAGCTACTAGATAAAACCGACACATCGATAGCTCGCAATGGAAACTACCTATTTATTTAAGTAAACAAAGTTTTCGTGAAAAACACTTCGCGATAACAAGAGACAATGAAGGAATACACTTATCATCTGTCAATGTAGATAACTGTAATACAATATTTGTAATCTCAACTGATATTATAAGTACGAATGTGTTCGCTTGTTATACAGAATGTCAACAACCGTAAGGTTCTCTAGCTGTATTATACGCACTTAGGCGTTGTGGAAGGAGTTACCGGGTACAGTGTTCCCCCAGGCTTATGTCATCGGGCATTTCAAAAAGAGATCGAAGCACGGCGTAGTGTTGTAGTTGTCCATATGCAACGGTAACCATTTAACATCAGATGAACCGTCTGCTTGTTTGCTGTCCGTTGGCATAAAAAAATGCTCTTATTAACTGAACAACCAATCATCATAGAATTTAGTACACACGTTGCTAGAGGTATAAAAAACGAAATAATAGCTGAAATTACTTGATCCAGTTCTAAGAAATCTTATACTGATAGTAAACTACGTTAGGATTGAAAATTTATAAGTTATGTTTTATTATTTTTAAATTGTATATAACAGTAGTTAACATGTATGAAATCACAAGTGATGTCTAGTTTATTAAGACTAAAAAAATGTTGAAATTTTCGAAAGCAAATATGCCTTTTAATTTCTAAAATAAAATAGATAGTGTTAGAACCACGCTTTATAGTGGTAGAGCCACGCTGAAGTTATTACTGGTTTCAGCATGAATGTGTCGGCTCGCCCAGGGTACTACCACCCGACCCACAGAAACACCCACGTCAAGTAACAGTGCTTTCATTGTTGCGTTTCGTTCGGTCAGTGAGAGCGCAGGAGGCCCACTTCCCTTCCCTCTCCCTCCCCCTCCCCCTCCTCCCAAACACAGGCTGGCAGACTCTCCTGATGTTGCAAGTGTCTATGGACGGTGGTGATCACTTAACATCAGGTGTTCGCTGCCTGTTCGTTTGCCTCCTATGATATAAAAAAGAAAATATGTGATGCTGCAATTTTCCCCAAGTTACAGTCCTCGCCAAAGTTTTTGACCGCTCTAAATATAGATTGGCAGAACTCACATTTACCGATAAATACGTATTATATGATACTAGCTGTTCCCGCGACTTCGTTCCCGTGGAATAGTTACTTTGGGCAAACGCTAACACGCAGCGGAAAGTCTCACAATGAAGAAAACCCTGCTTTGGGAATATTCTTCATTCTCTGCTCCTATAGGTCTTAGAGTGATGTTATATAACCTTTAACCTTCCTCAGTAACTGAGCTATTTAACACTGAAAGAACTTTTCGGTGGGAAAATCGGATCAGTAGTTGCTGAGATTAGCGCGTTCAACAAAACAAACAAACCATTTAGCTTTATACATATTACTGGTATAGATTATTAATTGGTATAATAACATGGAGAAAACTTAAGGATAAATAAATGCCAATTTTATATTCTTATAATAATATTTTAAGTTTGTTTTGTGACAAACTCTGGACTGTACTACGTGCAACAAGAATATACCATAATGATAGCGGCCAAAAAGATTGACAATGATAGAAACATAGGTAATATCCAACACCATGCAAGTTAGTACTCTTTTTTTTTATATCATCGGAGGCCAACGATCACCACCATAATTAGACACGTGCAACACCATGGGAGTCATAAGTGCGTTGCCAGCTTGTGTTGGGAGGAGGAGGGAGAGAGGAGATGGGCTTCCGGCGCTCTCACTGACCGAGCGAAACGCAAAAAGGCAAGCAAGCACTGTTACTTCACGTCGATGTTTCTGTGGGTCGGGTGGTAGTACCCCGGGCGAATCGACCCATTCATACTGAAACCAGTAATAGCTTCAGCGTGGCTCTACCATCTTTGTTTTTTTTTTCGCGAGGGAATCCTCACGTAGATCCTAGCCGGGCAGCACAGGTGAGAATACCAGATTTCTACTGACTAAACCCCCTCGCTGTTCTTCTTGCACCATTTAGCCGGGCGGGCAGGAACGGCCTCTGCAGTACTTCTACCCGGCAGGTGTTGGCCCCTCGTCAGGGCCCCGACTTGTAGTCTGGAGAGGGAAGACCTTGACCCTCTCTGACGAACTGACGGGAGGCACATTGAACACTAATGCGCCTTAACGTGGGCCTGTGTTAGAGTTGCCAGGGCCACAAACATGCCCGTGTCCATCGTCCGCAACCATGGCTCTACCACCTATTTTAAGTCTTCTTTCGTGGAGAAAGTTTGTATGCTATTCGTTTTAATATAATTAACCACTAGGTGGCGCTGCGACACATCATTTTCTGTACCATTGAACCGATTTTCATTAAGTTGGAATCTGTAGATATTTCGGTGTAGAGAATTTTTACACGATATCTACACGTTTGAATGGTGCGTGTGGAATCGAGGGCAAAGCTACAATTAGTTTGAATGCGTTTTTACCTATATATCGCAAGTCCATTACTCTATCAGAGTATATTATCCGATACGAAATATATAGTAGTTGTTGAAGTATGTATGCTTGGTACACATATATGTTTCAACAACTCATATATGTATGAATAGTTAGCTTAGCTTAGGTTAGCTCAGATAGATCTCGAGGTGCGGCAGCGGCGCTCGGACGACTCCTCCCCAACACGGGGGGGCCGGGCGCCGTCTCTGTTATGACAGTCACCAAAGTTGAATGAAAACCAGTGAATAATTAACCTGAGATGTGTGCACGATAACATTGGCACAATAGAATGCGTAGTTGGAAGTACCGAGAAAACTCTGAAACTATGAATCCTGAAAAAAACCCCCGAAAATGCTGTCATCGGGAACAGTCTAAAGTTTGCTAGTTATCTGTTACCTAAAAATGACAATATAGCAAGCAAACCATATATCTTGAAGAACTTCAAACGGTGCCGCTCAAACAGAAACTATGAATAGCCTACCAAAGCTAAAGCCTACATAAAAATTATAAAGCTAAAAGATTCTATCAGACTTCGTAACTGTATATAATAACCATAAAACATATGGTGGTATAACAAAATAATCCCACTTCTTTCTTCTTCTCTCTTTCTCTCCCTCTCTTTGTATATACAATATGTATCGAAATATATATTTCGAGTATATTAAGAATATACTATCTCATTCTTTCATAGCCTAAAACCTATATATACATTTATAGCTATCTCTTTTTCGTTACATATTTTCGTTTCATAAAATACAATTCACACCGTCCCAAAAGAAACTTTACTTCAAAAGGGCTTTAGACAGGTAGTCGACTCCCTATACAACCGTCGAGATTTATGTGTAACTAGTTGACCCGGCCACGCGTTGCTGTGGCTCAATTATTACATATTGAATTGACGCCCTGTCCCGCCCTGATTATATAAAAACCTTTAACAGAGTATACACCAAAACGTTCCTCGTGAATCACTGTACTCACTGGTGAAAACCGCTTAAAAATCCGGTCAGTAGTTATTGAGTTTACCGCTAACAGACAGACAGGCAGACGCGGCAGGGGACTTTGTTTTATACTATGTAATGATGTCTGTCTGTCTATCTGTCTGTTTGTTTGTTCGAACACGCATAATTTTTAAAGTGCTGTTTTCATGATAAAACCGCAAGAAAATCATAAAGCCCATCCTCGAGTAACATATAGCCTTGGTTTCATTAAAATTGGTCTATGAAAAGTTATTATAATTTTAATGGCGACGTGACTTAAGTACGAAAGAAAAATAAATGAATTTAATACATTCAGATGACTTTATTGGTCACTGTTTTTTTTTACATTGCGTTCCACTCTGACGGAGTCACACAATTATCCACAAATACCAACTTTCATGAAGATCGGTTTATTAGTTTCGGAGTTCGAGCATCATGACACTGGTTTTATATATATTTTAGATTGTTTTATGATGATCTAACCGCATTGACAGTATCCAAACATTTTACATATAAAACCATCGGCCACAGCTAGTTTTTATAAAAGCGGTTTTGTGATACGAAGAAATATAGCTCACGAATATCACCAAGGTTGTCTTATCAAAACACGTACTATCATTTACCTGTACCATCACAAGTGACCGTGAATGATACACTGAGCGCAGGACAATACCTTCATAATAAATATGTAAACAAAGACACGATTGGACAATCATTCACAGTGTGTTGTCAATCGGAAATAGACACAATCTTCCGGATTCGTAGGTGACATTGAACGTCGTAAATTTTCATCTACGGAAAATTATGGATTATGGATTGTTTTTAATATTGAGTATAAGGAAATTCAACGCTGCAGTTATTCTTATTCTACAGCATATTGCTGAATGGAATTGCCAATTGTTAGCTATTTTGTGTTCCTCTGTATGTATATATATATAATATAATTTAATTGTTTTCCTTTGGTTTTAACATTAAAACTATTTCTTTCAAATCAGAACAAAGACTGTGTAACACGCGTTATTTAGCAACGTAATAATGTCAAACAGATATCAAATTTCGTTAAAATATAGTGGTTTTTTTATTGTAATAAGCGTTTATGCAATTAATTGAATTAAGAACGATCATTAGTTTACAGAAAAAAAATAATCAAGTCCAAAGTCAGTTGTTCTTTCTCACAAGTTCGAAAAAAAAAACTCTATCAGAGTTGTGACTACAAACAAACGTATATACATAGAATAACTTATATAGTTCGTAATAAATATAAGTCCCAATAAAAATCTTGTACAAAGTAAAATATCAGGTCATTTCTTTCTAACACGTGTTTTAGTTTGCCACGTGACGGTACGACAACCGATACAATTTTTTATCATTGTATCTGTAAATACATCAAAGTATATAACAAAGTTGCGTTTCGTGCTTTGTTCTGTTAGTCAGAAAAAGAAAAAAAAGTTGTGTGTAGTTTACTCGCGGTATAAGTGATACTTAGTATTCTGATTAATTTTTAAGAGTATAAGATGAATACACTATGGATATGGTAAATATAAGTTTTCGGCATTAATTTGTAATATTTTAATATATGAGCAATGTTAATAATACACAATAGTATACATCGATTTTTGTGATACAAAATCCTGATGCCGCGCAGGTGAAATCTGTTATGACAGTCACCAAAGTTGAATGAAAACCAGTGAATAATTAACCTGAGATGTGTGCACGATAACATTGGCACAATAGAATGCGTAGTTGGAAGTACCGAGAAAACTCTGAAACTATGAATCCTGAAAAAAACCCCCGAAAATGCTGTCATCGGGAACAGTCTAAAGTTTGCTAGTTATCTGTTACCTAAAAATGACAATATAGCAAGCAAACCATATATCTTGAAGAACTTCAAACGGTGCCGCTCAAACAGAAACTATGAATAGCCTACCAAAGCTAAAGCCTACATAAAAATTATAAAGCTAAAAGATTCTATCAGACTTCGTAACTGTATATAATAACCATAAAACATATGGTGGTATAACAAAATAATCCCACTTCTTTCTTCTTCTCTCTTTCTCTCCCTCTCTTTGTATATACAATATGTATCGAAATATATATTTCGAGTATATTAAGAATATACTATCTCATTCTTTCATAGCCTAAAACCTATATATACATTTATAGCTATCTCTTTTTCGTTACATATTTTCGTTTCATAAAATACAATTCACACCGTCCCAAAAGAAACTTTACTTCAAAAGGGCTTTAGACAGGTAGTCGACTCCCTATACAACCGTCGAGATTTATGTGTAACTAGTTGACCCGGCCACGCGTTGCTGTGGCTCAATTATTACATATTGAATTGACGCCCTGTCCCGCCCTGATTATATAAAAACCTTTAACAGAGTATACACCAAAACGTTCCTCGTGAATCACTGTACTCACTGGTGAAAACCGCTTAAAAATCCGGTCAGTAGTTATTGAGTTTACCGCTAACAGACAGACAGGCAGACGCGGCAGGGGACTTTGTTTTATACTATGTAATGATGTCTGTCTGTCTATCTGTCTGTTTGTTTGTTCGAACACGCATAATTTTTAAAGTGCTGTTTTCATGATAAAACCGCAAGAAAATCATAAAGCCCATCCTCGAGTAACATATAGCCTTGGTTTCATTAAAATTGGTCTATGAAAAGTTATTATAATTTTAATGGCGACGTGACTTAAGTACGAAAGAAAAATAAATGAATTTAATACATTCAGATGACTTTATTGGTCACTGTTTTTTTTTACATTGCGTTCCACTCTGACGGAGTCACACAATTATCCACAAATACCAACTTTCATGAAGATCGGTTTATTAGTTTCGGAGTTCGAGCATCATGACACTGGTTTTATATATATTTTAGATTGTTTTATGATGATCTAACCGCATTGACAGTATCCAAACATTTTACATATAAAACCATCGGCCACAGCTAGTTTTTATAAAAGCGGTTTTGTGATACGAAGAAATATAGCTCACGAATATCACCAAGGTTGTCTTATCAAAACACGTACTATCATTTACCTGTACCATCACAAGTGACCGTGAATGATACACTGAGCGCAGGACAATACCTTCATAATAAATATGTAAACAAAGACACGATTGGACAATCATTCACAGTGTGTTGTCAATCGGAAATAGACACAATCTTCCGGATTCGTAGGTGACATTGAACGTCGTAAATTTTCATCTACGGAAAATTATGGATTATGGATTGTTTTTAATATTGAGTATAAGGAAATTCAACGCTGCAGTTATTCTTATTCTACAGCATATTGCTGAATGGAATTGCCAATTGTTAGCTATTTTGTGTTCCTCTGTATGTATATATATATAATATAATTTAATTGTTTTCCTTTGGTTTTAACATTAAAACTATTTCTTTCAAATCAGAACAAAGACTGTGTAACACGCGTTATTTAGCAACGTAATAATGTCAAACAGATATCAAATTTCGTTAAAATATAGTGGTTTTTTTATTGTAATAAGCGTTTATGCAATTAATTGAATTAAGAACGATCATTTGTTTACAGAAAAAAAAGAATCAAGTCCAAAGTCAGTTGTTCTTTCTCACAATATAAAGAACATACCTCAAGCAATGTTAGTGTAAGAGTGAGAAGTGGATTTTATTGTATACTATATTTTTACCCGCGATTTAGTCTACGTCTGTCTTTTCGATACTCTTAATACATCTCTCCATCTCGATGTTCCATGCTGCCATATTTCATTGCGATCTGTTCGACGGGTTAGAGGTAAAAAAAGGTGACAAATAGATAGAATTACTTTCGCTTAAATATGGAGATATAATATTATGATATTATAAATCGTATATGGGTGGAAGAAAGTTTTCGGCATTAATTTGTAATATTTTAATATATGAGCAATGTTAATAATACACAATAGTATACATCGATTTTTGTGATACAAAATCCTGATGCCGCGCAGGTGAAATCTGTTATGACAGTCACCAAAGTTGAATGAAAACCAGTGAATAATTAACCTGAGATGTGTGCACGATAACATTGGCACAATAGAATGCGTAGTTGGAAGTACCGAGAAAACTCTGAAACTATGAATCCTGAAAAAAACCCCCGAAAATGTGTGCACGATAACATTGGCACAATAGAATGCGTAGTTGGAAGTACCGAGAAAACTCTGAAACTATGAATCCTGAAAAAAACCCCCGAAAATGCTGTCATCGGGAACAGTCTAAAGTTTGCTAGTTATCTGTTACCTAAAAATGACAATATAGCAAGCAAACCATATATCTTGAAGAACTTCTAACGGTGCCGCTCAAACAGAAACTATGAATAGCCTACCAAAGCTAAAGCCTACATAAAAATTATAAAGCTAAAAGATTCTATCAGACTTCGTAACTGTATATAATAACCATAAAACATATGGTGGTATAACAAAATAATCCCACTTCTTTCTTCTTCTCTCTTTCTCTCCCTCTCTTTGTATATACAATATGTATCGAAATATATATTTCGAGTATATTAAGAATATACTATCTCATTCTTTCATAGCCTAAAACCTATATATACATTTATAGCTATCTCTTTTTCGTTACATATTTTCGTTTCATAAAATACAATTCACACCGTCCCAAAAGAAACTTTACTTCAAAAGGGCTTTAGACAGGTAGTCGACTCCCTATACAACCGTCGAGATTTATGTGTAACTAGTTGACCCGGCCACGCGTTGCTGTGGCTCAATTATTACATATTGAATTGACGCCCTGTCCCGCCCTGATTATATAAAAACCTTTAACAGAGTATACACCAAAACGTTCCTCGTGAATCACTGTACTCACTGGTGAAAACCGCTTAAAAATCCGGTCAGTAGTTATTGAGTTTACCGCTAACAGACAGACAGGCAGACGCGGCAGGGGACTTTGTTTTATACTATGTAATGATGTCTGTCTGTCTATCTGTCTGTTTGTTTGTTCGAACACGCATAATTTTTAAAGTGCTGTTTTCATGATAAAACCGCAAGAAAATCATAAAGCCCATCCTCGAGTAACATATAGCCTTGGTTTCATTAAAATTGGTCTATGAAAAGTTATTATAATTTTAATGGCGACGTGACTTAAGTACGAAAGAAAAATAAATGAATTTAATACATTCAGATGACTTTATTGGTCACTGTTTTTTTTTACATTGCGTTCCACTCTGACGGAGTCACACAATTATCCACAAATACCAACTTTCATGAAGATCGGTTTATTAGTTTCGGAGTTCGAGCATCATGACACTGGTTTTATATATATTTTAGATTGTTTTATGATGATCTAACCGCATTGACAGTATCCAAACATTTTACATATAAAACCATCGGCCACAGCTAGTTTTTATAAAAGCGGTTTTGTGATACGAAGAAATATAGCTCACGAATATCACCAAGGTTGTCTTATCAAAACACGTACTATCATTTACCTGTACCATCACAAGTGACCGTGAATGATACACTGAGCGCAGGACAATACCTTCATAATAAATATGTAAACAAAGACACGATTGGACAATCATTCACAGTGTGTTGTCAATCGGAAATAGACACAATCTTCCGGATTCGTAGGTGACATTGAACGTCGTAAATTTTCATCTACGGAAAATTATGGATTATGGATTGTTTTTAATATTGAGTATAAGGAAATTCAACGCTGCAGTTATTCTTATTCTACAGCATATTGCTGAATGGAATTGCCAATTGTTAGCTATTTTGTGTTCCTCTGTATGTATATATATATAATATAATTTAATTGTTTTCCTTTGGTTTTAACATTAAAACTATTTCTTTCAAATCAGAACAAAGACTGTGTAACACGCGTTATTTAGCAACGTAATAATGTCAAACAGATATCAAATTTCGTTAAAATATAGTGGTTTTTTTATTGTAATAAGCGTTTATGCAATTAATTGAATTAAGAACGATCATTTGTTTACAGAAAAAAAAGAATCAAGTCCAAAGTCAGTTGTTCTTTCTCACAATATAAAGAACATACCTCAAGCAATAAAAGTTGTGTGTAGTTTACTCGCGGTATAAGTGATACTTAGTATTCTGATTAATTTTTAAGAGTATAAGATGAATACACTATGGATATGGTAAATATAAGTTTTCGGCATTAATTTGTAATATTTTAATATATGAGCAATGTTAATAATACACAATAGTATACATCGATAATAGATAGAATTACTTTCGCTTAAATATGGAGATATAATATTATGATATTATAAATCGTATATGGGTGGAAGAAATAAGAAAACAATATTTCCAGAAGTCGACGTGGAAATTATGAAATTAATCTTAGAAAAAAGCAGACGCGCCCGCCACGGCTTCTGACATTTTTTTGTTTATATCAAAAACTTTTGGATTTGCGTTTCCTATTACCTGGAAAGGCGCTGGGCGCATAGAGCCAAAATCCTGTATAGGCATAACCAAGTATTTCAAATATGCCACTGAGATAGTGGTGCCGCTCAAACAGAAACTATGAATAGCCTACCAAAGCTAAAGCCTACATAAAAATTATAAAGCTAAAAGATTCTATCAGACTTCGTAACTGTATATAATAACCATAAAACATATGGTGGTATAACAAAATAATCCCAAGGAGGGTTGAAGTCAGGCAGCCGGCCGATCGTAAAAGTTAGGCCAAATCATACAGCAGAACATGGTAAACATGTTGTACCGATCTTAGGTGGGATAAGGGTAAGAAGAAGAGTTAATAATACACAACACATAATAATCTTTAAAAGTGCGCGATCGCCATACGATCCAACAGAGAATAATGTGCTATAGCTTTTAACGTTTCTCTCTTTCTCTCCCTCTTTATATACAATATGTATCGAAATATATATATTTCGAGTATATTAAGAATATACTAACTCATTCTTTCATAGCCTAAAACCTATATATACATTTATAGCTATCTCTTTTTCGTTACATATTTTCGTTTCATAAAATACAATTCACACCGTCCCAAAAGAAACTTTACAACAAAAGGACTTTAGACGGGTAGTCGGCTTCCTATGCAACAGTCACGATTTATATGTAACTAGTTGACCCGACCACGCGTTGCTGTGGCTCAATTATTACATATTGAATTGTACACGTGCAGCATAAAATAAACTGAAGTTGAAGAAAAATTTAAGGTCAATACGTGGCGCCATCTATGAAATATCTATAACAGTCGGAGCCACAGTTTTCTGTCAACAAACTAATTTAAAGCGCCATCTGTTCGAGACTGATGAAACTTACAATTAATAACAATAATTAACATTGACAATAAAGTCTAATGTATCTATGCTTATTAGATTTTTGTGAAAGAAATTGTTGCAGGTGTTTTGGAATAAGTAACAAAGTACATTTCAATTATTTGTAGAAACTAGCGGGCCCGGCAGACGTTGTCCCGCCCTGATTATATAAAAACCTTTGGCAGATTATACACCAAAACGTTCCTCGTGAATCACTGTACTCACTGGTGAAAACCGCTTAAAAATCCGATCAGTAGTTATTGAGTTTACCGCTAACAGACAGACAGGCAGACGCGGCAGGGGACTTTGTTTTATACTATGTAATGATGTCTGTCTGTCTATCTGTCTGTTTGTTTGTTCGAACACGCATAATTTTTAAAGTGCTGTTTTCATGATAAAACCGCAAGAAAATCATAAAGCCCATCCTCGAGTAACATATAGCCTTGGTTTCATTAAAATTGGTCTATGAAAAGTTATTATAATTTTAATGGCGACGTGACTTAAGTACGAAAGAAAAATAAATGAATTTAATACATTCAGATGACTTTATTGGTCACTGTTTTTTTTACATTGCGTTCCACTCTGACGGAGTCACACAATTATCCACAAATACCAACTTTCATGAAGATCGGTTTATTAGTTTCGGAGTTCGAGCATCATGACACTGGTTTTATATATATTTTAGATTGTTTTATGATGATCTAACCGCATTGACAGTATCCAAACATTTTACATATAAAACCATCGGCCACAGCTAGTTTTTATAAAAGCGGTTTTGTGATACGAAGAAATATAGCTCACGAATATCACCAAGGTTGTCTTATCAAAACACGTACTATCATTTACCTGTACCATCACAAGTGACCGTGAATGATACACTGAGCGCAGGACAATACCTTCATAATAAATATGTAAACAAAGACACGATTGGACAATCATTCACAGTGTGTTGTCAATCGGAAATAGACACAATCTTCCGGATTCGTAGGTGACATTGAACGTCGTAAATTTTCATCTACGGAAAATTATGGATTATGGATTGTTTTTAATATTGAGTATAAGGAAATTCAACGCTGCAGTTATTCTTATTCTACAGCATATTGCTGAATGGAATTGCCAATTGTTAGCTATTTTGTGTTCCTCTGTATGTATATATATATAATATAATTTAATTGTTTTCCTTTGGTTTTAACATTAAAACTATTTCTTTCAAATCAGAACAAAGACTGTGTGACACGCGTTATTTAGCAACGTAATAGTGTCAAACAGATATCAAATTTCGTTAAAATATAGTGGTTTTTTTATTGTAATAAGCGTTTATGCAATTAATTGAATTAAGAACGATCATTAGTTTACAGAAAAAAAATAATCAAGTCCAAAGTCAGTTGTTCTTTCTCACAATATAAAGAACATACCTCAAGCAATGTTAATGTAAGAGTGAGAAGTGGATTTTATTATATACTATATTTTTACCTGCGATTTAGTCTACGTCTGTCTTTTCAATATTCGTAATACATCTCTCCATCTCGATGTTCCGTGCTGCCAAATTTCATTGCGATCCGTTCGATGGTTTAGAGATAAAAAGGTGACAAATAGATAGAACTACTTTCGCTTACGTGATATTAAATATGGATATATAATATTATGATTTTATTAATCGTATATGGGTTGAAGAAGTAAGAAAACAATATTTCCAGAAGTCGACGTGGAAATTATGAAATTAATCTTAGAAAAAATCACGGCTTCTGACATTTTTTTGTTTTCATTAAAACCGTTTGGATTTGCGTTTCCTATTACCTGAAAAGGCGATGGGCGCATAGAGCCAAAATCCTGTATAGGCATAACCAAGTATTTCAAATATGCCACTGAGATAGTTAAAGACGGGGCTGCATAGAGCTATGCAAGGTCCGAACGAGGTATTTACCCGCTCCAGGCAAATATAATATTTGTCGCCATTTACAACGATGTCAGATATACGGGCTTTGAGTTATTCATAAAGTAATAGAAGTAAAACTGTATGTACATTTGTACTGATGTACTCAACTATCTGTGTTTTTATTAATTACCCCTATATATTTAACTATTTTTATTGATATTGTATTCTGTATGTACCGTGAATTGCACCGGGTTATAATTGAAAATCAGTACTGAGTGCTCCGAGTGGCACTTTAGCATACGCTGATCTGATAATCCAATCATAATGCGGGTAAGTTTTTTGAGTAATTTTTGTATGTTATATTGTGACATGCATTATGAATAAAGAAGATAAAAACTGTAGTAGCGTATCCCGGCTGCGGTACAGTTCACGGCTGAATGGATTCAGCTTCCCCCTCATATTTTTGAAAATCTGGGTATCAACCCGCTTTATCACCCACCAGATCGGGCCCTGACTTGTTATGTTAAAAGGGATCATACACTAAACATCCTTGTACGATGATACATTTTCCTTAAAATTCCACCGCCACATTTTCCTCATACTTTCAAATTGTCACGCTCGAGGAAGACTGTTATTGAATCATTGCATTCCGTCATCTCTACTACGGAATCAAGTCGGTCTACACGTGTGATAAAATATTGATATTAGCATATGTTAAAAGAAATATATAGTTCTGTAATTGGCATTAGAAATGTTTTCCTTGATCGTGATAAACTACTTTTAGGTCTTATAATGGTGGGCTTTCCCGTAGACTTCCCAAGACAGTAAAGAAAGGTTGTTTGAATAATATATAGATTGTTAAAATTAGATATAATAAAGTAAATTTTCAAAAAAAAGTATTAACCGACTTCAATATCAATCAAAAACCCACAAGGCACTAAAAAGCGGAAAATAAATAGTTTATCAAATTAACCAAATTAAATAAAACATATGAATATGTGTGCTACCTAAAGATGTATTGGAAGTCGGCAGGTAGTCGACTCCCTATACAACCGTCGAGATTTATGTGTAACTAGTTGACCCGGCCACGCGTTGCTGTGGCTCAATTATTACATATTGAATTGACGCCCTGTCCCGCCCTGATTATATAAAAACCTTTAACAGAGTATACACCAAAACGTTCCTCGTGAATCACTGTACTCACTGGTGAAAACCGCTTAAAAATCCGGTCAGTAGTTATTGAGTTTACCGCTAACAGACAGACAGGCAGACGCGGCAGGGGACTTTGTTTTATACTATGTAATGATGTCTGTCTGTCTATCTGTCTGTTTGTTTGTTTGTTCGAACACACATAATTTTTAAAGTGCTGTTTTCATGAAGTTCTTGTTCAAAGTTTCTTGTTTTAAAAGTTGTTAAAACCTCAAGAAAATCATTAAGTCAGTGGCAGATGTACACCGTGGGGTTATAGTCCGTGCGAGTCGGACATAACCCACTCTTTTCCCCCGGGAGGGTGATGGTGGAAGGAAGTTCCCCACGTAAAAAAAGGTATAAAAAGAGATATCAGCTTCTGTTATTTGGTGTCAATAGTTTTATTTGCAATAAATAATTTATATATAGTCTTCTTCTTCTTACCCTTATCCCACATAAGTAGGGCGGTACTCACAAACAACATTTATAATATTAGATAGAATTTCCAATTATTTTTTTAAGACATCAATTAACGTTGACATTTCGTAAGCCGATAACTGAAAAGGATGTTTTAAATTTTAATTAATGATTCCTAATTGGTTCTCAAATTTATGTTTATTGTTTCAATGAATAATCAAGAAACCTGTTGTTTGGCTTTTAATTAACTAGTGATCGTGTAGTATGCGATATTCGATCCATTAATTGCCATTTAGAAATTTTCATATTAAGCAGAAAAAGAACGTTTTTTAAACTCTTTTATCGATAGGGTAAGCTCGTCAATAGCTAATAAACAAAAAATAAAGAAAATCGGTTGAAAAACAGAGCAAGAAAGAAGGAGTTCTTAACTTGGATATTCCTTTCCCTCCTTGTTCTTCCCAGCTTCTCCAAACTTTTTTTAATTTTTGGGAACCAATCTTTTAGTAGATTATTACTGCCATTGTTGAGTAGGTAATGGTAATACAAGTTTCTTGCGATCATTTCAATGAACTAACAAGATGGCGGCCGTCTTGTTAGATCTTTCCAAGGAGTTTTTGTTGCAAGTCAGAATCCATGCTCCGTGGTATTATTTTCAATCCACTACCCTTGTGGACAATAACCAAACTATATTACGTAAAACACCACCAACATTACACAATATAGAGCAAAATAACACAAGATCCCGCCAAAAAAGCCTTAGACGTACAAAAAATAATTTATGAGAGCGATGCCGCGAGCGTCGTCTAGTAAAAATTAAAATTCACTCATCCTGTCAACTGATTAGTTACATGATAGAAATTCTCCAATTCACTTTCATCTACATTACTTATTCACAATGTAGATTGTAAGGGACTTTATAGTATGCAAGCGTTGCATTTGCTAGGGTTGCCATGTTTCATTTAATTTTATTTGAACAGATAAGTAATACTATACCAGCGAAGTTATTAAACCTTATCTAAAAGAGATTACGTATATATTTTATTGTATGTAAATAAATAATCGAAGAGTTTCGATCTATATGTATTGTATGTATGTATCTATATATATAGCATATCTATAAATTTATTTCATCTATCTCGACAACGGCTCGAACGATTTGAATGAAATTTTGTATTCAAAGAAGGTTTCGTTTTCTAAGTTTATCTATATAGATGTCTATCCTGAAAAAACCTGATTTTGAACATATTTTTTTTATAACTAATTACTGGAATCTCTATCACGAAGCGCCATCTTGTAATCTTTTAGTGTACGTATTGTATGATTATCTTCTGGAACCTCAACATTTTGGTGAGATGGTGCTATATGATATTCAACAATGCTATTATTGTGTTAACCAGCCGAGCAAAGCTCATTCACTCGGTTCTCATGATAAAGGCATAGTAATCAAGAGTTCAAGCGTTTGTCTGTTTGCTTTTCTCGTTTGTAATGCCTTAATCTCTGAAACTGACAGACAGACAGACATTTTTAGCATTGTATAGCATACGTATAGAGGTAAGTTATAAGGTATCATGCTGCGAGGTTTAAGAGTGGCGAATTTAGTTCAGACGGCACGTATCGCACGACACGGGATATCGAGGATGAGGTAAGAGAAAATTAAACGAAACTGAAGTCATTTAGTAGGGTTATCGTGAAATAAATATAAAATAAAAGGAACAATGGAAACACACAAGTATAAAATGTATAAAAGTATAAAATGAATGGTGGTAGAGCCACGTTGAAACTATTACTGGTTTCAGCATGAATGGGTCGGCTCGTCCGGGGTAGTACCACCCTCTCATAGAAAACCGACGTGAAGTAACAGTGCTTGCATTGTTGCGTTTCGTTCGGTCAGTGAGAGCGCCGGAGTCCCACCTCCCCTCCACTCTCCTCTCTCCTCTCCCTCTCCCTCCCCTAACCCTTCCCCCCAAAGGGTGGCAACGCACTTGCAACTCCTCTGGTGTTGTTAGTGTCCATGGACGGTGGTGATCACTTAACATCAGGTGACCCACTTGTTCGTTTGCCATCTAAGACAAAAAAAAAAAATGTAATAAATAAAAGATGGTTAAGGTGAAACCCCTAGTTTGGATTGCGCGAGTATTTTTTACATCAACAGATACTAAAGGTATGACGGATATAAAATTTTACAGCATTATCTTAGTAGTGTGTTATTTGTATAACAATTGATGTAGTACTGTTATAAGATATGGTAGAATTAGCACTTCACTAGCGCGGAACGTTAACCGCCGGGATTTCCCATATCATATTAAGGAAGATGTTCGCAGTAAACTTAAAAAGGATAAATGAGTTGAATGAGTTGAATGTTTACTAAAATAATCTACATTTTTATTCGCTATTCTTATTTCATAGTATGAAAATAAATGAATACCATGATATTATAACTAAAATGTAGATAGCCTTCGACAGCGCCTTGTTAAAACTTGGCTAACTAGCAAACGTGATCTAGTCCCGTCAATCCGCCCGTATCTAAGCAACATAAAACTCTTTATTTTTCACCGCCGATATTCAGGATATGCCGTCTTACTTCCATATTTTATCTTAGATAGTGTGGCGTTACAATATTACTTCACGTATGTGTGCGTTATCATGCCATTTGTTTTGTCAAAATATCATGTAGGTAACATATCTACATCTTTTTATTTTATAGTATATCATTGGTGAAATAATAAAAAATAAAAACTTAGGTTTTCAAAAAAATCAAAATCAAAATACTCTTTATTCATATTAGGCCCGGAGAAGGCACTTATGAACGTCAAAGCTACCACCGGTTCGGAAAACAACCCAGTCATCGAGAAGAACCGGCAAGAAACTCGATCTGGTTTATCTTTTCATAATACATATCATTTTTTTTTATTATTACAACATAATTCACAGACACATAAAGCTACATTTTTAGTGGCTGCACAGAGAGAGGCGTCACTTCCAGACGTCGCTATCGTTCACATACTGATCCACCCTGTAATAACCTTTATGTAATAAGACCCGCTTGACATAATATTTGAACCTACTATCCGGCAAATCGGTAATGTGTTTTGGGACTTTGTTATAAAATCTAACACTATTACCTAAAAAACTGTTACTGGTCTTAGTAAGCCTGAAACATGGAGTGACCAGTTTATTATGGTTTCTGGTATTTACATTATGTCGGACTTTTAGCCGATAAAAGAAGTGTATTCCTATTTAAATAATAACTACTAGATTTTGTCCGCGGTTTCGCTCGCATTAATATAATTAAATACATTTTTCTAATCTTCGGAAACAGTATTCATGACGAAAGGTACCGTATGGTCTTTTCTGTAACCGTGAATCCGATGATGAATTGATGATGATTGATTGAAACTCATCAGAGTCAAAGGAGCTACTGTTACTCGCGTCCGCAATAAGTGTACCTTTCATTCTCCTGCACGTACTCCTCGGGTGATGCTATAGAGTAACAGACTTTTGTCCACTGCACTGTTCCACATACATTGAACCTCGCAGCGACAAATAGAGTAATCAATCAACCAACTATAATAGAAGATGGTTACTCTACAATTAAATAAATAAGGAGTTAAAGCGGAATAAACAAACTGACATTTCTTATTTATAGTATAAGTTAGCATTTACTTGGAAATTATTAATAATGCCATTCAGTAAGAGTTTTACAGCTGGGTGAAAAACTTCTTCACTTGGGAAGCTACGAACACAATCGACACATTCGATGACGTGTTGATTTCAAACGCTGTCAAATTCACGGTTCTATATTTCATCCAAATATGGTGATAATATAACAACAAGTCTCAAGTCCGTCCAATGATATTATAACTACATAATCATTACAACAAAGTCCCCTACCGCGTCTGTCTGTCTGTCTGTTCGCGATAAACTCAAAAACTACCGAACGGATTTTCATGCGGTTTTCACCAATGGATAGGGTGGATAGGGAGGAACGTTTTAGTATATAATTTGTCAGTGATATTTTTATAATCAGGGCGGGACAACGTCTGCCGAGCCCGCTAGTATACTATATAATATCCTTGGGTTCTTCACGATGTCTTCAAGTATGCAATAGTGTTACCATTATATGGGGTGTAAGGGGTGTCGAATAACATCTAACACTTGAGACACTCAAGCCAACCTCACCTGCACGTGGTGCACCCTGCTGAATAACGAACGAGGCAATGGCGAAAGCGGGGTGGTATGGCTTTACAGCCCGACTGGGTCGCAACCACCATGTATATGGCGAAAAAGCCCGTCATAGTGATTCGCTTCTGCGGATCGCGTTTCGGGATCAGCCTGTGCATATCCAGCATTTCGCAGGCCGGCATGACAGCGGCGACCGGCGATGGATATTGTGTCACTCGGTGGTCGCCATTGTTTTTGGATTGTACTGTGCTTACCATCAGGCACAAGGCAGTCATTATGCCGTGCTACTATAAAAAAAAAAAATTACGTCCATTCCATAAGAATGTAAATGTAAAGTGTCTGTACTATTTAGATTTTTGTAAAAAAATATTGTTGCAGGTGTCCGGAATAAGTAATAAAATAAATTGGTATTACAATTTTAGAATCGTCTGTCTGTGTGTTATTGATCATGCATCACTGCTAAAATAGTGCGTTCATGATAAAACCTTTTCAAGAAAATCATAAAGCATTTCTTCGAATAACAATTATTCTTTAATTGATAAAAATACGTTTGCTCTATCAAAAGTTATTGTAATTTTAATGACAACGCGACTTAAGTACGAGCGAAAAGTTGTTAAACGTATTACATTCAGATGACTTTATTAATCACTGTTTTGTACATCAGATTGCACGCGGACAAAGTCGCAGGCACAGCTAGTATTTAATAAATGTAAGTGAATTCGGAATAATTCGTTGCTACATGTCGGAATTCGAATTTGTCGACATCGATGTGATATTCCGTCATTTAACAGCACTACCGCAAAATTCTTCTGATGGATGTTTAAAATTAATTGACATAGAAACTGGTCTTGAGACTAATTACACCTGAATTAAAGATATAAAATTAACGATCTAATAAAATGTTTTTATACATTTTAGAATTTACTAAAAAAAAATAAGTTGCTAATCGTGAATTTTAGAGGCCATCCATTGAACCGGCATCGTGGAGTATTATTATAAATTATAATGAACAAGCAATACTATATTTATTCACATAGTATAACCCGACCAAATTAAATAATCGATTAGTTCAGACGAGAGACTAAACAATAACGTTACCTTTAGATTAATATATAGGTGTATAGTACAGGCGCGCGAAATATATTTTTGTTTCTTCTTAAAATAAATATTTTTTGAGTATTCAGGTGTTATTAATGCAAATATACCGCTCCTTTTTATACAAATAGAGTATAACTCATAGAGATTAATTTTTATAAAAGATTTCTTGAACAATTAGCATTCAAATATATGATAAAATATTGTGAAAACAAAACAACCAGCAATAATTTTAATAGAAACAGGCTTTGTAACAAAAAAAACAAATATGAGTTGGTAGTTCCCGAGATTACGACAATATAACTCTCCAGTAGTTTTGAGTAAAAAGGTAACTTTTGTGTGTCGAGAAAATTGTAAAAAATTAACGACTTTTTAAAATTTGAATGTTAATCTAAAGGTCAAGTAAATTTCTTAAACAGGGCCACTGTTTTACGTCTTCTGTGATGTAGAGATTTAAAAATCATATTATGAATTAGTATACTTTTCGGTGAATAAATATTCTTAACTTATGCTCAAATGTAATTACTACGAGATGCTCACCGAACTGTACACAAACTTATCAGACACGGCTCGCAATCTTATCAACAATCAAGGTTAATGCTTTTACTCTTGCAATTTTTGTAAATATTTGTAACTGAATTAAAATAGCGAAGGCTACAAAATAGATGTGTAAACTTATAAAATAAATTATAATCGAAGCGATGCTGTTCAGACAGTCAGACAGGAAACTTGATTGATGACAACTTAAGTCATGTATATACAATTTGAACGTGAGAGCGAGAGGTCAACCAACCCTTCCGCACCTAGTCGTGGCAGAGCCGGTAAAGGCAGAAGGTGTGATGGAGGCCTTTGGCACCGAATCCATCGTGGGAGAATGAAGGACCTGTGACATAGGTGAATGGTTCACCGTTGCTTCTGAGAGAAGTAAAGGAGAAGACAGCATCTCCAAAAGCTTCGATCAACCATCTTCAGGGTAACCAAAGTGCGTGGTCAGGGAAGCAGAGTATGCTCGTCTTGAACCAACCCTAGTCCTTATAGGTACGCGTTAAGTTAATACTGGTTTTAATTCAGTAGGAATCTGACATAACCCTCACGCTGTCCCCCATCAGGGTATCCGATGCAGGATTTCCTCTGTATAAAAAAAAAGTATACACAATTTAGCCCGTCACCGAGCCGAGCGCGTTTGATGTCGAGTGGAGCCGAATAAACCCGATTCCACATCACCGAGCCAAGCGATGCTGTTCTTTGTCGTACACTATTTCGTCTATCATTGTTGACCGTTAATATATTAGCTATTTCTTTATTAACCAATTTCGATATAAGTCGTAGTGAGAAATAGAGTGATAACAAAAAAATAAACAGTCATGTCGCCCTTCCTCGTATCGTATAGTGACCGTGTATAATGTATATATGCCCATACTTAACAATGTGATAAGATATATTTTAATAAGCTGGATGACATTCGACAGGGGAGAGTGGAAGATAAGAAGGTAAGAAGATGATGATTTTAATAAACTAAATCATCTACATATATACCTAGTCTTGCCATAAATACTGAAACAAAGAAAAAAAAAATCTATGGTAAATAACATTTATTACTTTTACAGTGTGTTAGTTTAACGTAAATATAAAACAATTTAAAATATAAAAAGCTTATTCGAAGTGCTCTCCATTGGCTCCCATACAGTCCTTTAAACATTGAGGTCAGTTATCAATAGAAGCGCTCACGCACTTTACGGATTATTTAGGGACTCCAAATTATCATAGCGTTTAAAGCAAGCCGTACTCTCTAAAACTGATCATAAATCATAATCCAGCGGATTAAGATCGGGACTAGATGACGGCCAGTCTTCAGCTCTGATGAAGTCCGAAACGTTCGTTTCGAACCAAGACTGCGTAGACCGAGTTTTATGATCTGGTGTCGAGTCTTGCTAAAAGGACCATTCTTGGTTATTGAACATGGTTTTGTTAAAGGGCTTGACTACCTTCTCAAGAATGGTATTTTGATACACTTGTGCCAATGTTTTGATACCTTTCTCACAAAAGTGTGACTCAGTCACTCCTTCATAGTTAATACCCCACCTAACCATCACTGAAGTCAGATGGTGCCCACGTTGCACTCTGTCGACTAATTGGGAAGCTTCCTTAGAGCTTTGACCATAAATACGGACATTTTGTTTGTAAAAATGTTGCTCAATTGTAAAAAATTTCTCATCCGTAAACACAAATTTTCTGTGACCTCCCTTTGCGTACCGCTTCAGTAATTGTTTCAATTTTACCACCCTATTCTTTTTTAAATGATCAGTTAAGAAATGACCAGTACGTCTCTTATAGGCTGCAAGTCCTAAGTCATCTTTTAAAATTCGCGACATGGTTCTAGGTGATATCTTAAACTCCCGAGATAAAATCTTTTGCTTTCGGACAGGATTTCTTCGAATTCTTTACATTACTGCTTTGACCACCTTTTTCGTACGAATACTACGGGGACGGCCAGATCTATTTCTGTCACAAACAGAGGAGGTCTCATTGTACCTATTAATAGTCAGTACACAAGCATTTTACTAATACCAAGCCAATGGATAGTTTTAAATATTGCATTTGGCTCCATACCTACTTTGTGTAATGCAATCACAGCGATTCGGTTCTCTTTATCACCCCACTCCATTTTAATATCGCAAAATATTGTACAATGTATTGGCGCCAAAATGAGAAAACTCAATGAATAATCATATAAAAATTACAGATTCCAAATTCAAATGTAATATTTTGTTTATTTTTAATTGTAACAGTATTTATGGCCAGACTAGGTATACTTAGTAGCTATGGATGCGATATGTTCGCGTGGAATTTAGAAAAAAATAATGGTTCAATGTAAAAGTACTATATATACTCGTATATATACTGATACCAATAAGATACTGCTTCTTTATTTTAATATATTTACGCATGATTTTTTTTCTAAAATAAAAGTAGCGTAAGTTATTGCATATGACATTAACTATGTACCAGTTTTAATCCTGTCCAAATCAGTTCAACCGTTTTGAACATCAGCCGCAACAAACACAGGCCAATTATTTTTAAATGTTATTTTGTTAGAAGTACCGTATACATAGTTTCATATACATTTGCTAAAAAGCTGTCGACATTACAAACAGACACTGGAATTTTATTTATTTTTATCCTCATCAACCTATAAGAACCACTGAAGGGCCATAGGTATCTTCCCGAAGAAAGGTAGCAAGCACGCCAGCCCACGGCGTATTAGTGATTTCAAACTCCGAAAATCAACAGTTCTATCTTTTACGGTAAGACCCATTATTATTTAAGACCCATATACGGTGGTACTACAAGAATATTTCTCAGGTTCAAGTTTCCTCATGACATTTTCCTTCACCGTCCGCCGAAAGTGTTATCAACTTAAATTAGTACATGTAAGTATTCGAATTAAGAAAAAATCGTTGGTACATGCCGGGGTTCATATTTGCGGAAATTAATCGTCCACGGCGACTTTTTATCAATATATTAGATTTCAAATTGACAGCTACAAATCGTGCATAAACAACGAGTGAGTTCGTGAGGCCTAAGACCTTACTATTACGACATTGTCAATTTTATTTGCTATGCCAGTAGGTAACTTTTTGTTGAATACGAAACCCAACGTCCATATAAAAGTTATTCAAAAAAATCCACTTTAAAATACTTCCTTATTTGACTTGATCTTAATTTTTTCTGGGTCAATAATTTTATATCCGTGTTACTTCGTTATCATCACGCCATTAAGACTAAGCAATTTTTTAAGACATTTAAGATTTAGCTAATTTAATTAATTTAACGGTTTTCTCTTTGAGTCTCTAATTATACTGATTTTTATGTATTATTTAAATTTAATCTACGAATCGTAAAATACAGCGCATTACTACAATTAATGTATCGCTATAAAATGATAAATGAAATATAATTTCTTAATAAAATTCCCAAGTATTAAAATTATAAAATACGTAAATAATTATGCTAACGATTCGATTGCAAACGGCATTTTCTTCATCCATCTGAGAATTCGCGGTTTGCGAATCTGCCAGTATGTTTAATTATTATGTGATCGTATCTCAAGGTGCTAATTACTTGAATTCGAAAAACTATTATAAGCCATTGTGCGAATACATAAGAATTTTAACATAGTCTTGTAATATATGCTAAATATTAAAACTTTCTAGGCACGTAGCCGGACCTCAGGGGATGGGCCGGGGGGCCCATCTCCCCATTGCACAGGTCCGGCGGACGAGGGGGGGCAGCCGCTGTATACTCGGTCTGTCCCTCCATTGGTAGGAGCCCGGCGGCCACCTTCCGCTCTACAAGGTTGATTAGCTTGAACGATCCCTTGCCGCCCCCTCAAAACGGTCTGTCGGTACACCGTGGGGTTTTAGTCCGTGCGACTCGGACATAACCCACCCTCTCCCCAAGGATGGTGGCATATCCATAAGGGATTTCCCCATGTTCAAAAAAAAGGCTGGCAGGGCCTGAGGTTACTCTGAATTTATGTTCCGTAAATTGAAAAAGAAACACATATGCGCAATAATTAAGTTTTATTACATAATTATTATGCATATTAAATATATAGTAAAATAACCTAACGTCTCAATATTTCAAATATTACATGACCCCATAAAACCCATAAAAACCCCACTTTAAATTTAGAACCCATCAGAAATGTAAATAATATTTTTAACGTACGATTTGACGGCACAAGGATCACTAAGTTTTGACCATTGTTTTATGTTCACAGAGCCTATGCATAAACTCTGTTACTAATAGATACTCCTTGAAAACATGGAAATAAAAACTATAATTATTTTCAGCGAAATTAATAACTATGATATCCGGGGTTTTTGACGAGATCATGGAATATCAGGTAGTGAATTTTATATTTGTAATGTTGGTAGTGGTTTACATAATATTGTTTGGTTTTTGTGCACAAGTGAATTTGATGGGAAATAATGCCACGGGGCAAAAATTCTGACTCTCCACAAAAACTTTCTGGGAAATTCTAACAAGGCGGCCACCATCTTGTTAGTTTATTGAAATTATCTCAACTTGTAATATAATTACCTACTCGACAATGGCAGTAATAATCTACTAGAAGGCTGGTTACCTAAAAAAATAATTATAAAAGTACTCCTTTAAAATGTGGAAATAAAAACTAGAATTAATTTTAGCGTAATTAATAACTATCATATGTGCATAATTAATATAGTAATTTGCGGCGTCGAAACATGTTTTCCTAACTACCTATACGGTTACCCATGAGATGATAGACTAATTACCTTAGAGTAATTACCGCGAGAAATCAATCCTGCAATTTAGTTATTATTCACAATAATAATGTCAAAGTTATTAACAATACTAATTTGTTTAGGGATGGGCAAAGAATTTTACCGTTGACTTTGATAGATTTTAAACTTTGTCCATCGATTTAAATGATATAATAAAATGCTATTAAATTTAAAAAAGAAATACTCTTTTTATGCCAATCACAACATGGACTTGACCTTGTAGATATAAAGGCAAAAAGAACATAAGAATAATGAATTTAAGAGGGAAGATACAGTAATAAAAATTTAAAAAAAAAAATTCGTTTGGCATCATTATCGGCAGAAATTATAACCGATGCCTTATATCACCTACAATATATTATACTATATACGATATACTATATTATATTATACCCATAATACGCTATAATAAAACTACACAGCTATCTATATATAAGTTATTTTGTTCTACTTTACCTATAACTTTTGCTAAATTCATGTTAAAAGATTATAAAAAGCGGATTTAATTCAGATCATAAAAACTTTACTGCACATAGTCCTAGATATAAAGCCGAGAATTCATGATCGGTTAATGAACTTCTGGAATGGATTTACCATGGACCAGTTCTGGTAAATCCCGAGTTTATATTTAAAACACGGAATACTCGATTAAAATATATTAACCTAATATATGGGTATACATCACAAAATATTTTAAAACATATATAATTTATGCTATATGTTAATATTAAGATAGCTGTTACGAATCATAATTAGTACAAAAAACATAAGGATAATATAATTACTTAAAAATAACGACTTACCGTATGAAACTGGCTTGAAGATCAGCAAAAAACTTTAAATAAAATCTTCGATGTAAACGCAGTAAACAAAAACGCAGAAAAAAACTTAAAACACTAATGAAGTTCAAAAATATCGAACGATATTATTTTATCTTATCGATAACGATATTATCGATTTTATCGATTCTCTTAATTGACAGTTCACATGCCTACGCTACCTGCGCGCGCGACTAAACGACAGCGCAAATACAACAGACTGATGTAACCTGCGAACGCGCTCTCCTTTTATATTGAGCTAGTCAATTAAGTACGATGCGAAAACCTGAAAGGCTGTAAGCGTTTTTTTTTTATATATCTCTATAAAATTGTACTACAACCATTGATATACAAAAACCCATGATGCACACTTAACGTCTCACAACCGGCACACAAAACTGAGTGCATAATTTTGGCTTATGCACTCATTTCAAATAGTCTCGCATCGCTTGAAAAAACCACTTTAAATCAGTCAGATAAGGTCGAATTTGCAAAATCATAAGTTTATCGCATAACTATAACCACGTATGTATATTGGGGAGTTTTTGCGGGACGGTTTTGAGCGCTACTTTTATTTGAGAACTGTATGTCTTGGGTTTTTATTAACCGACTTCAAAAAAAGGAGGAGGTTATCAATTCGTCTGTATTTTTTTTTTTTTTTTTTTTTTTTTTTTTTTTTTTTTTTTTTTTTTTTTTTTTTTTTTTTTTTTTTTTTTTTTTTTTTTTTTTTTTTTTTTTTTTTTTTTTTTTTTTTTTTTTTTTTTTTTTTTTTTTTTTTTTTTTTTTTTTTTTTTTTTTTTTTTTTTTTTTTTTTTTTTTTTTTTTTTTTTTTTTTTTTTTTTTTTTTTTTTTTTTTTTTTTTTTTTTTTTTTTTTTTTTTTTTTTTTTTTTTGGGTCACCTGATGTTAAGTGATCACCACTGTCCATAGACACTTGCATCAGTGTCACGATGTTTGTCCATGATGAACTTCGAAACTAAACCAATCTTCATGAAAGTTGGCATGTATAATTAGATATATATTATAATTTATATGTAGTATTTGGTCTAACTTGCGATATAAGATAATTTATATTTCGATTAATTAATTAATGGCCTCAATACTATTTAATTACAAATTAAATGATTATCAATGTTAATTATTATTCTCATTAATTGTAAGTTTCATCAGTCTCGAACAGATGGCGCTTTAAATTAGTTTGTTGACAGTAAATTGTAGGACCAAATGTTATAAATGTCTCATAGATGGCACCACGTTTTGATTTTCAATTTTTTTTTGATTACTCAGGCACAGCAACGTGTGGTCGGGTAAGCTAGTACTTATATAGATTAATTGAAAGCTTATAACACCATATACATTAGATTCATGTGAAGATGGAAAACTTGTTTATTTATAAAGTAAATTTTCAAAAAAAAGTATTAACCGACTTCAATATCAATCAAAACCCCATAAGGCACTAAAAAGCGGAAAATAAATAGTTTATCAAAAATAAAACTTATGAATATGTGTGCTACCTAGAGATTTATTGGAAGTCGGTGCCAACCAAACCGAAAATCATATCATCTACAGGTACAAAGTTTAAGTCCACTCTCGCGTCTCTGTAATACAAAAATTTTGGTTGGTACCGACTTCCAGTACATCTCTAGGTAGAGCACACATATTCATATGTTTTATTTTTGATAAACTATTTATTTTCCGCTTTTTAGTGCCTTATGGGTTTTTGATTGATATTGAAGTCGGTTAATACTTTTTTTTGAAAATTTACTTTATATGTCAACGACTACATGCCTCGTTCGAAAGACCAAATCCACAAGGAAGGAAAACGCCGTCGAACAAACTAAATTTTCGTGATACGGCAAAGATGAGAACTTGTTATTCTTAACATTAACCAATTATGTTAATTCTTACTCATATTAAAGCTAGTTGTGCCCGCGACTTCGTCCGCATGGAATTTAATGCAAAAAGCTGTCTTTCGTTTACTGTGTCTTAGATATTATTTATAAATGATAAAATATAACATAAAATATCTTGTTTCCGTAAAAGTTTGAAAAGTAATTTTAAAAAAAAAATGATATTTGCTTACACAATTTTTTTTCTAAACAATATTAGTTTCCTCTCTCTTGCGTATTTTTTTTGCGCACCACACCGCTTACCCCACTTTATCACGCCAAGAAAACGCACATAGCTGAATGTTTAGTGATTATAAAAATGGTAGATTCTGGTTCTCGTAGGGCTGATGTTACTTCCGTACGTCCGCAGGAAGTGTACATCTCATTCTCCTGCACGTGCACCCCGGGTGTTGCTAAGGAGTGACAAATTTTTGTCCGCTGCACTGTTCCACATAAATTGAACCTCGCGACAAACAAAGTATCATAATAAAAAATGAATATTCTATGTAACCGTACGATTAAATAAAAAATAAGTTTCATATAACGTTCATAGCTTTATATTAAACTAGTTTCTACCCCTGACTTTACCCGCGTGGAATAGTTATCATTTACGCAACGCACGCAGCGGAATCTATCAAAAGAAAAAAAAAATATTTTGAAACATTCTTTATTGGTGATCAGCTCCTATTGATCTTAGCGTGATAAATAGCTTTCCTCGATAAATGAGCTATCTAACACTGAAAGAATTTTTCAAATGGGACCAGTAGTTTCTGAGATTAGCGCGTTCAAGCAAACAAACTCTTCAGTTTTATAACATTAGTATAGAAGTATATTATGAAGATATATTTTTTTTATAGAATACGACCGTATGTCTAAGAAATAAAATTAAAAGAATTTATTAAAATTTATCCAATTTTTTTTTTTGTGATACGCGGACACAACTGCAGACCTTATATCATTTTATTTATATAGATATATTACCGTGCTATCATCACGAAGATTAATTAAGCAAAATAAAAAAAACAAAAACTGGAAATATTTGAATTTTTAATGTCAAACACATCTGTGTCGACGTCAGACATGTTTTACAAGAATTAGTTATATACTTGTTATTCATTGGTAATTTCATTATTTTGGCATCAATTTATTGTTGTACCTCTGACAGTTCAGGAAAATATCGTCAGGAATGCTATATAGCGCTATATTTTTATGGGGTTTGTTATGAAAATTATCAGAGCGCGAACATCATATACCAGTTTATACGCTATATTTATAAGGTTCGGGATATGGAGATGTATATGTACTCTACGCGACTGGGTTGTAGCAACATAGTCCTAACTAATATTAGAAATGCGAATGTGTTTGTTTGTTACGCCTTCACTGTGATGATGATGATTGTTCCGACCGGTTTCGGCCGTGGCGACCACTTTGACACCTAAGCTTAGAAATGGCGCTGGTGCGCTCGAAGATGGCTTATGTAGCCTATCTTCAGGGCGAAACTTCGTTCACAATGAGGGCACGTGAGTACGCCGTTCTCATAATGATATGTTATGGCAGCAGGAGGGCGAGCCTTTAACTGGTCGCGTTTGGTATCAAGGTCAGCTTTACGCAGAGCCTCGAACTCGCGTACTTGGCTGTTAACCATTCAGCGCCATTCTGGCCGTTGTACTGCCAAACGTTCCCAACAAGTGCCGTTCCCAATCTCTTCATGTGCCCCTTTTGGACATCCTTGTACCGGAGGAGGAGACCACCATGATTCCGCTTGCCTTCCTCCAGTTAAGAATAGAAGATGCTTCGTCACTCTCGCTCCGCCATACGCGATACATGCCCTACACTTTATATAACGTACTCTGTGACCTACACAACCAATTATCTATTTTTGTTACATTCTCGGAGTTATTAAGGCCTTCTAGTATTAGGTATATTTGTTCAATATTACGAGCAAAGAAATTAGATGAACTATCGTTTCATCTATTGCCATTTTGTCATCTATTTCATGAAGATATTTTGAAACAAATCATACTAATTAAAAACACACAGGATTTTTTTTATCAAATTAAGTTGTGGCAAACACTTCATAAGATAAAATTCCAATTTATTAATGAATACTTTCACGGTTGTGTAATCTTAGACAAAAACTGTAATTGTGATGTTAAAATGGCGAGAGACGCGCGTGCATTTGTGATAGCGGAAGGTGACCGCCGGGCTCCTACCTATAGAGGGACAGACCGGGTACACACCGGCTGCCCCCCCTCGTCCGCCGGACCTGTGCAATGAGGAGATGGGCCCCCCGGCCCATCCCCTCAGGTCCGGCTACGGTGGCAGGAGGAGTTGGGCGAAGTGCCTTCTCCTCCTGCCTGTCCTCCTTTGGCGGAGACGGCCACTTTCAGGGTCTGCCTCGCGGGCCCTCTCCGCCTCCTCCTTCTGCGAGACGACCTCCTCGCAGAAGGAGGCCATCGCTCGCCAAGCCTGTTCGCTGCCGAGCATGGCCGAAACCACGCTCGGCAGCGATAAGTCCGTTCCCACGGCCGCCGCCAGGATGCGGCGCTGCTCCCCCCACGCAGCACACTCAGACAGCGTGTGCTGCGCGGTATCTTCGTCAACGCCGCACTCGTGGCAGGCGGCCGTCGGCTCCCTGCGTGCGATCCGGTGCAGGTACCACCCGAAACAACCGTGTCCGGTGAGTACCTGCACCAGTCGGAACGTCAGGGAGCCCCACTCCCTGGCAGTCCACTCCCGCAGGACCGGGCGGACGGCGTCCACTGTGAACCGCCCGAATCGCTCGTCCGCCAGGTCCTGCTGCCACCTTTCGACGGCGTCCCCCCTGAGACGCCGTCTCTCCGCCTCTACCTCCCTGGGAGCCGGAGGCTCCCCCCTTCGTTTCCTCGCCGCCGTGAACTCGTACACGGCGGCGAGAACTCCTGCCTCCAGCTCCCAGGGCAGGGAGCCGGCGAGCGTGAAGGCCGCCGCCGAGGACACCGTCCGGTACGCCCGGATTGCCCTCAGTGCCACCGTGCGCTGCGCATTGCGGAGCGCACGCACGTTGGCGGCACCGAGGGCATCAGCCCAGACTGGTGCCCCGTAGGCGGCCATCGCCCGCACGACTCCCATGTAGAGTCGGCGGCACCCGGCGCCCGGCCCCCCCACGTTGGGGAGTAACCGGCCGAGTGCCGCCGCCGCCCCAGAAATTCGCGGTCCGAGCCCCGCAAAGTGGGGCTCGAACCGCCAGCGCCCGTCCAGGGTGAGGCCCAGATATTTCATCTGGGTCCCCACCCTGATCCGGGCTCCCTCCACCACAATGTGAGCCCCAGGAGGTGGCCCCCGCCGAGGCCCATGAAAGAGTAGGGCCTCGGTCTTCTCGAGGGCCACCCTGAGGCCCAACCTCCTTATGCGCCCGACCACGAGGGTTGTGGCCATCGTGGCCAGGCGCTCCACTTCCTTCCATTCCCTCCCCCGGGCTACGACTAGGGTGTCGTCCGCGTAACAGATGAGGCGTGCTCCGTATGGGAGCACGCCGCGGAGCACCCAGTCGTAGCCCATGTTCCACAGGAGCGGCCCCAAGGCCGACCCCTGTGGAACCCCTCGCCTTGTGGCCCGCCGCACCATACGCCCGTCGCCGTCTACGTAGGCGACCTCCCTATCTTCGAGGTACGCCTCCAGCACCCGCCGCAGGTAGGGGGGCACTCCGAAATATCGGAGCGCCTCCCGTATGACCCCATGCGGCAGGGTGTTGAAGGCGTTGGCGATGTCAAGGGACACCGCCAAAACCCTCTCCCCCTGGGAGGTCGCCTCTGCCGACAGCGACTTCAGGAGGCACAGGGCGTCCACCGTGGAACGCCCTGCCCGGAAGCCATACTGCGCATCCGCCAGGTTAGGCCCTACGCTCTCTAGGTGCTGGACGACCCGGGAGGAGATAATCCTCTCCAACACCTTCCCGGCATCGTCCAGCAGGACGAGGGGCCGATACGCGGACGCGCAGTCCGGAGGGCGGCCTGCCTTTTCCATAAGGCAGAGCCGCCCAAGCTTCCAGGGCTTCGGGAATTGCCCGACCGAAAAACACCGGTCGAACAGCTCCCGAAGCCACCCCCCTAATTGGCCCAAGGCGAGGCCGAGCACCCGACCCGGGACCCCATCAGGGCCAGGCGCTCTACGCCGGTTGAGGAGGCGCTCGACTGCCCTCCCCATCTCCTCCTCCGTTATCGGAGGGGGCGGCCCGTCGAGCACCTCCTCGACTGCCTCCCGAGGCGGAGGCATGGGAGGAGCCGGTAGCATCGGAGGGTCGGGGAATAATTCTCCCACGACCCTCGCTACCACCTCCGGCCGGAGAGTCTCCGTCGCCGGGGGCGCCCAGGATCGCAGCTTCTTGCGCACAATCCTGTACGGGCGCCCCCAAGTACCTAGTTCCTGAGATTACCCCTTACAACGCCACAACGTCACAAACTCACAAACTTTACCTTTTTATAATATTAGTATGGATAGTATAAAACAGAGTCTCCTACCGCGTCTGTCTGTCAGTCTGTTCGCGATAAACTCAAAAACTACTGAACGGATTTTCATGCAGTTTTCAACAGTAGATAAAGCGATTCATGGGGAACGTTTTGGTATTTAATTTTTCAAGGAAATTATTTTTATAATTAGGGCCGGTCAACGTCTACAGGGCCCGCTAGTTTTTAATTAAACAATACTTTTTATAATGCACCAAATTCGCAATTATATAATTTTGTGAGAATTAGTTCCTAAATTGAATATTTTACGTAATCGCTTTTATAGAAATAAGGATAGGTTAAAGAAATTATAAGAGTATAATACTACTTGGTGCTCATAATTAAGTTGACATGAAAATGCTGATGTTCCACAGGAACTAATCATCGTATGTGCATAATAGTCCCTGCAAAAAAAGCCAAACACTAATCTAGATCTTAACTCGCATTCTATCCTATTATTTCATATCTTCTATATATACAATAAGAATATAAATCTATCGTGTCTGTACTTTATAGATTGTAGTGAAAAAAATTGTTGCAGGTATCTAGAAATAAGTAATAAAATACATTTGAATCATTTTTAGAAATGTCTGTCTGTTAGTTTAAACACGCATCACTGCTGCAACAAAAGTACTGCGTTCACGATAAAACCTTTTAAAAAAAGTCATAAAGTATATCTTCGAGTAATTTTTAGTCTTTGTTTTACTAAAGTCGGTTCAGCCTATCAAAAATTATTGTAATTTTAATAACGATGTGACTTAAGTACGAGAGAATAGTATATGGATTCAATATATTCATATGATTTTATTTGTCACTGTTTTTTTACATTAGGTTCCACGCGGACAGAGTCGCAGGCAGAGTTAGTAATTTTATATAATATAATTGTAAATACAAAGGAAATTCAATTCTTGTTCTTCTTACCCTTATCCCACATAAGTAGGGTCGTTACAACATGTTTGTCATGTTGTGGTATATGATTTAGCTTAATTTTACGATCGTATTTTATTGTACCACTGTATTTATGATTATTATTATATAGTTGCGAAGTCTGATGGGCTCTTTTAGCCTTACAATTGTTTGTTCCGGTTAAAAACGAAGTTCTTGAAGATTATGGTTTGCTTGTTATATTGCCATTTTTATGTAACGGAAAACTATCCAACTTTAGACTACATTTTCTGTTTTTTTTTTAAGATTCGTGGTTTCAGAGTTTTCTCACTAATAGTAATACAATATTAGATATAATAAACCATTATAAAAATATAAAATAGGAAAACTATAATAGAAAAATAAATGCAAATAAAATGACGTCAAAGTCAAAAAAGTAAGTTGCATGGTACAAATAACAATTATCATAAATTTTGCATCTAGAAAAAAAAACTGTTGCCGATGGATATATGAAATCCACATTAAAGCAAGCGAAGCCGCGAACAAAAAATAATCATACATATGGCGATAAAACTGTCACATCGATTTCCTACATTAGTTTTTAAAATGCAACCTTAGATTGTAAAATGTAATAAAACATGTATAGTTAATGCAAATCGTTCACAAAAGATACCAAACCAAGGATTTCTAAAAATTTTTTTTATGGATGGAGGAAAATAATATTATATTTATTTATTTTTATGTAGCATCAATGTAACATATTTTTATATCTACAAATGATCACATAATGCTCGAACAATAAAATTAAGACATGTGTCAAATTATAATATTTAAAATATTAAGACTTAATATAGATACAAATCATTATAATAATATATTAAGCTAATAATAAATATAATAGAAAAAAATGGGTGAAAGCTAAAACAAAGTACAGTCCCTGCCAAACTTTTTCACCGCTCTGAATATAGTTGCGCAGGACACAAATATAAGTGTATGATATTATATTTATAACATCGAAACAACTTAAAGATAAATAAATGTCAAATTTAGATTTCTATAATTATTTTTTTTAACTTTATTTTTGGCAACCAATCTTTTACATTATTACTGCCATTGTCGAGTAGTTAATAGTATTACAAGTTCTTTTTCCATTCTATTTTTGGCAAGCATGCTTCTAGTAGACTATTACTGCCATTGTCAAGTGAGTATCGATATTACAAGATTCTTGATATAATTTCAATTTCATGAGATGGAGGCTCTCTTGTTAGAATTTTCCAAGGAGCTTTTGTGGCATCTCAGAATTCGTGGTACGTGGTATTATTTTCCATTCACTTCACTTATGCATAATAAACAAACTATATTACATAAAACACCACCAATTTTATACAATATAGAGTCAAGTTACATAACATTATAAATATAAAATAAAATTTACTATATGACAGAACAAGATCCCGCCAAAAACTCGATCACACAGTTCCATTTGATAACTGATCTAGTAACTAGAGAGAAAAAAAAAGTATTAATACGTAAACGTAAGAAGAGATGCACACTAAAAAGTATTTATTTTATATAATGGGGTGTAAGGGGTATCGCATAACATCTTAAGACTTGAGACACCCAAGCCAACCTCACCTGCACGTGGTGCACCCTGCTGAGTAACGAACGAGGCAATGGCGAAAGCTGGATGGTAGGGTTTTGAAGCCCGACTGGGTCGCGACCACCATGCATATGGTGAAAAAGCCCGTCATAATGATTCGCTTCTGCGGATCGCGTTTCGGGATCAGCCTATGCATATCCAGCTTTTTCCAGGCCGGCATGACAGCGGCGACCGGCGATGGATAGTGTGTCATTCGGTGGTCGCCATTGTTTTTGGATTGTACTGTGCTTACTATCATGCACAGTGCAGTCATTTTGCCGTGCTACTATAAAAAAAATAATATTATCGTGGATTTACAAAATACCAAAACTTCATCTTTCCCTCTTATAGTCTATGCACCATGTGACGTATATACGTGCGTCCCCACCCGATACGCTCAGGTGTGCCACAGGCAATATGTTGAACGCGCGTCTGGAGGGTCTGGAGAATCGCCTCCTCCCAGAGGTGCCCGTCCGCCCCTCGTTGGCAGGGGATAAAAAGAAGGGTGGAGCGGTGGCTCCACCGGCAAGGCCGGTGAGACCGGCACCTGGGCCTCAGAACCCGGTTACCCCTTTGGGGATGGACTGGGCCGAACTGCCGGCTCCTGTGGCGTCCGGACTTGCGGCGCCGGCTCCTGTGGCGGCAGCTTCCGGCTCCAGCTGGGCCGTGGTAGCCCGTAAGAAGAAGGCTGCCAAGGCTCCGGCGAAAGCCCCGACGGCTCCAGTGGCCCCACCAAAACCGGCGGGGCCGAAATTGCCGTCCTTAAACGCCTCCGTCGCGTCCGTAAACGCCTTCAACACCCTGCCGCATGGAGTAATACGGGAGGCGCTCCGATATTTCGGAGTGCCCCCGTACCTGCGGCGGGTCGAGGATAGGGAGGTCGCCTACGTAGACGGCGACGTGCGGATGGTCCGACGGGCCACAAGGCGGGGGGTTCCACAGGGGTCGGCCTTGGGGCCGCTCCTGTGGAACATGGGCTACGACTGGGTGCTCCGCGGCGTGCTCCCATATGGGGCACGCCTCATATGCTACGCGGACGACACCCTAATCGTAGCCCGGGGTGGGGAGTGGATGGAGGTGGAGCGCCTGACCACGATGGCCACAACCCTCGTGGTCAGGCGCATAAGGAGGTTGGGCCTCAGGGTGGCCCTCGAGAAGACCGAGGCCCTCCTCTTTCATGGGCCTCGGCGAGGGCCACCACCAGGGGCCCACATAGTGGTGGAGGGCGCCCGGATCAGGGTGGGGACCCAGATGGAATATCTGGGCCTCACCCTTAAACTAATAGTCTTCAAAATTATTTATAAAGTACGTTTCTTTAAGCCTTAGTAATTTTACACCTTAAAATTTGCAATTTTATATCATTTTTGACTATAAAGCTTATTAAATAGCTTATTAAATAATAAAAGAAGATTTCTTCGTAAATAAATTTACAATTTATCGCTTTAAACCTCAGCCATTTTATTAATTAGCGAAAATGACTTTATTCTACAAATCATAAAGATATTGGAACTTTATATTTTATTTTTGGAATTTGAGCAGGAATAGTAGGAACCTCATTAAGACTTCTAATTCGAGCAGAATTAGGAACCCCAGGGTCTTTAATTGGAGATGACCAAATCTATAATACCATTGTAACAGCTCATGCTTTTATTATAATTTTGGTGTGTACCCGGTCTGTCCCTCTATAGGTAGGAGCCCGGCGGTCACCTTCCGCCGGGCGGACCGTGGGGGCGGCTCTACAAGGTTGATTAGCTTGAACGATCCCTTGCCGCCCCCACAAAACGGTCTGTCGGTACACCGTGGGGTTTTAGCCCGTGCGACTCGGACATAACCCACCCTCTCCCCCGGGAGGGTGGCATATCCATAAGGGATTTCCCCACGTTAAAAAAAAAAAAAAAAGCTCAGATAGGTCGCGAATTGCATGTATCAGGCAACAGCCAAAGCCGAGGTGTGCCGCGCACCCTTGAGCTAGTGGTCAAAGTAAAATCGGCTGAGTGCCTTAAGCGCTCGCCTTAGTAGTCCGGTGAAGCTGTTAAGACCTTGCTTAGTCAATAGCGTAGTCAGTTCGAGAAAAAAAAATATACGTGCGTAGAACATGATCCCTTTTAATAGTTCACGAAGGCTGCATCTTTTTGGTTAATTCTTTTAGTTGCGTTTGTAACTTTCAGGATAAAGATTGCATGAAAGAATTTGTTTAATAATCTTCTTATAAAATAGTGGGTGAGGTAGTCTTCTGATATTATGATGATATCTTGAAAAATATTGACAAATTGACGTTCAGTTTTCGTTTTATTTCATTATATAGTCGAACTGTAAAAAGAAAATTTGGTTATATTATTCGTTAGTACAAAACGTGCAAAACCAAAGCTGCAGCTAGTATAAAATATTTTTTGATGGCATTCTCTAAATAGTTTGCATTTAACAAAGGAGTCGTTACATTTTGAAATCAGCTAACTCCAATTTTAAACGTTCATACATGTTTAATTTTGTTAAGAACTCCAGTTTTTATACACCGGAACAAAGTTCAAATTTTGCCTTTCATAAGGTTTTTTTTTACGTGTACAAAATTTAAAGACCTTGTAAAATAACGTAAAATATTAGGTAGGGCTAAAATTGGATTTAGCTTATTTTGAAATGTAGCGACTCAAATATTGATTCATACGTTTCAGTAGTGACGTTATAAGAGTGGTTGGACTGACTATGCCCCCCACTGTATAAGAAAACCCAGGCATCACCTGTCTGATGTACAATATTAAATATACATATTTGTATTCTGTGGGTGTGTTTTTTCACCGCAATCTGTGTGACGTAAAATCATATGACACACCAATATTGAAACGTTATTTCAGACTATAATTTTTAATTAAATTTTATTGTGCAATAACTATATTTTTTACATAACAATTCTATACATTTATGTCCCTTAATATAACTAGTTATTTCTCGCGACTTCGGCCACATGTTATTTAATAAATTTAAGAAAAATGTAACCCTTGTTTTTCTCTAGGTCATAGGTTACATTTTATTGCAATCGATATAGAGACTTAGTTAAATACGACATTCACTATGATCTCACTGTTTCGATAATAAACGTTGTTTAATAAATAGTTAAAACTGAAAGAATTCATTAAAAAGCTTCATTAAAAACACCTTAGAATTAATTTTGTATTTAGGCGCGTGGAGCCGCGTGCATAGTTAATTGATAACCGAAAAAGGTAACAGTTTAGTCAAAAACACAGGAGATTGTCTAATACTTCATGGCTCAATATGAATATATAAAAATCCAGTGTGTAAAATGATGTTTGTCTACAATGAACTCCGAAAATACTCAACAGATCTTCATGTAACTTGGTATGTATATATAATTTGGGCCAACTTGAGAGATAGGATAATTTACATTGCGATTAATGGCCTCAATATTTTTAAATAACTAATTAAATGATTGTCGACGTTGATTATTATTATAAATTGTATGTTTCATCAGTGTCGAACAGATGGCGCTTTTAATTAGTTTGTTGACAGAAAAATACAGGACCTATTGTTTTAGGTATCTCATAGATGGCGCCACGTTTTAATTTTGAATTTCTTTAATTTTAATTCAACATCTAATAACTGAGCCACAGCAACGCGTGGCCCTGGTCAGCTAACAAAGCTATATGATCGCATCATAATAATTCGATCACAATGTTTCCCTTTACAGAAAGTTTACACTCATTGTAATTTCATAATAACGTGTTTCATAACCAAAACTAGTCAACACGCTATATATGAGGATACGACGATCTGATCACGGCCATACAGTAAAAAACCCAGATGACACACGCCGGGGTTGTGGATGAGGTCTTTTATACCTATAGTCCTCTTACCCGTGGTATTAGTAGGCAGAATCCGTCCATAGACGAACTCCGTAGCCTATCCTGGATTGAAAATATATTTAAGAAGATATTACAAAAATGCTACACGCAGGATAAAATATTATATAACGTCGATTGCTTTCAGTAATGAAAAAGCTTTATTAAAATTTTTTTTAAATAGAATTTAAGATACAAGTTAGATACAGATACAAATCTGATTATTATGGGAACTCGATTACATACACGATTACAATAAACAAACATGTCCTCTGCTACGTCTGTCTGTCTGTCGGCTATAAACTCAAACGTATAAGATAAAGTGTTTTTTTTTTTTTCGAACGGACTACGCTATTCACCAAGCATGGTCTTAACAGCTTCACCGGACTACTAAGGAAGATAAAGTGATTCACGAGGAAGGCTTTGATATGTAATTTATCATGATATTTTGTAAAGTGTTTGAAATATAACGATAAATGTTGGAAGTGTCGGAAAAAGTCACGCCGCCTGGGAGCTTTCGTCTACAATTCTGCCTTTATCCCTTTGAGATATAACAAAACAATTGAGATGATAAACGACGCAGACGAAGTCGCGGGAATCAGCTAGTTCTCTATACAAATAAATAAAAGTTAAAATAAAAGTTTTTTGCGGGATCTTAGTTTGTCATGTAGTGTTTTTATATTTTATTCATAATCTTGTGTTAATTTACTCTGTACTAGCTTCTGCCCGCGACTTCGTCCGCAAAATAGCCGATTTTGAAACATTCTTCAGTGGTTCTCCGCTCCTATTGGTCATAGCGTGATGATATATAGTCTATAGCTATATAGATATAAATACATATATAGATATTTTTCAAATTGGACCAGTAGTTCTTGAGATTACCCCCTACAACGTCACAAACTCACAAATTCACAAACTTTACCTCTTTATAATATTTGTATAAAAGTATAGAACACGAAATAATATTTCAACATTTCCTTTCTGTTACATTTTATTTGATGCTTAAAGTCAATAGGATACGTGATACATTAGGAACATTTTATGATCTGCCTGTTTGAGTATTTAAGCATTTTTCTGGAAAATAACTTATCATAATAGAGATATGACATCATTACAAAAATATTAACTCACTGATCTATTATCAAAATCTATAATGTACTTTAATATAAACACAAAATTTGAAATTCATCATAAAGGAAGTATTTTTCGACGAAGAATTTATCTCATAAATCATCATTCACAGCAATCATTCACACATTAGAAGTTAAATTCAAATAAATTTTCTGATCCCATTAGGTATGTGTCTTTGCCCGTCGGAATAAAAATACTTAATATTTATCTATACACAATAATGGATAATTTCTTAACATATTACGGATATAACTTATATGGAACCGTCAAGCAGTAAATTTTACTCACTACTAACTTTATTTTATTTTAAATAAAAACAATTCATGAATATAAAACATAACCACACTCTCGACATTGTTGATTGTTTTTCAGTATGACTGTTACACGTGCAAAGCCGTCTTAGATGTCTGAACACACATATGTCCATTTGAATTCATTTACTCTAATTAAATGTTATTTATGTAAATTAAAAACAATCCATTCATAAATTTATGCATTTTATAAAGCACGTACCGCTAACTCAATCTTTTTATATTCGTACATAAACGTGTTTTCCTTCCCTCAATGGAGAGCGAGTTGGAAAAAGTAACATAGAATATTCAAAGAAATATTTTCCTGTTCTATATTAAAAAAATATCTGTTCTATAAGTTTTGAAGTCTGGAAATGAAATACCCGAAAATGTTATAACATTTATATAATGTTTTATATAATGTTTAATTTATAATAATACTATACAAATAGTATTATTTATTTATCGGATCCGTGCAACACGTTATTAGGGCGTTGACTCTTATCGATAGATTTTAACATTTTATAACCTGTATTTTTTTATTCATACAGATTTAAGCTCTTGTTTATTTAATTGTTATTTAATATAAACGAGACTTGGTCTAATAGTCGAAATTTCGCCATGGTTAATTAATGTATAACTTAGAAAAACAAAAAAAACTATTTTAATATTATGATGACAATAGCTACAAAACAAAAAGATAGTTTTTTGGGATGTAGATGAGAAATAATACCACGGAACATGGATTCTGACATGCCGCCAAAACTCCCTGGAAAGTTCTAACAAGAGAGCCCCCATCTTGTTACAACATTGAAATGATCCCGAGTTAAACTTGTAATATTACCTACTCGACAATGGCAGTAATAATTTAAAATATCGGGTCCAACAATAAAATAAAAATAAAAAAAACACTAACGCTGACGCCAATAGATACAAAACAAAAAAAAGAAACTCTGTTGACAGATATAAGAAAGAAAAAAGTTCTGAACTATTTTACCTTCACCAATGTATGTATAGATAGATAGACAAACTTTTTTGTTATAAACTTATTTTATTTTAAATATAGGTGTGCGTGAGTGTGGTCACGTATGTGTTTCGTTTTTAAGCATCCAGGGAAAAACATGACGACACTGTGACGACACATTATGACGCCATTCGTTATGGTGAACTACTGCTGGCGTATGGATGCATAGTCACGGACACACCTTCGACCGGCATCACTCTATGAATAACTAATCTCGGTGAGATATATGTTCATGATTCACGATATTGTTCTAGAAAATTGTCTACTATGCTAGAACTGTATAATATATAGGGAATTAAGTAATTAAAATACAAGGGATTTTTATTTATTTTTTATTTTAGCACGGCTAAGTGACTGCACTGTGCCTGATGGTAAGCACAGTACAATCCCAAAACAATGGCAACCACCAAGAGATACGCCTTCCTCTGTCGGTCGTCGTTGTCCTGCCGGCCTGCGTAATTTTGATATATTTCGTAAAATAGAGACAAAATGACTGGTTTCGGTGTGACGGTTTAAAAAAAACCTGTTTCACTGTCTTATCTATCGGACGATCTTAAAGGGTATCTCTCGGTAACAACTTTTCCCAGATCTTCGCTTGTCGTATACAATATGATACAAAAATGCAATATAAAACAAAAGAGAAAATAAGAAATTATGTTAAAGTTTGTATTGTACTTTTCTTACCAGATTGCCCATAGGTTGGTAACATAAAGTATATACTACTATTATACCGTAAATCATATGTTCAGATTGTATTTATGAAATTTCATAACAGCCAGTAACATAGTACATTTGTACCAACACTAACATATGGGACACTATCTGTTTTAGCTGACAACAGAACAAAGCGACGTTTTTTATTAAGAGAAAACGCTAGCAGCATTTTTTTCATAGAAACATATTTCGCTTTTATCTACTGATAATGGGACTAGAGAAAATATTTTTATACCACATAATCTATACATATCACCGTTATGTTTCTATGTTTTAGTTTACTCTAAAAGTACTACAATGATTTCGCCGTTTCCAGGCACAAACAAATTTTACAAATATCTATACATATAATAAGAAGGTATATCTAACGTGTTTGTACTTTTTAGATTATTGTAAAAAGAATTGTTGCAGGTGTCCAGGAATAAGTATTAAAATACATTTCAATCATTTTTACAAATGTCTTTTTGTAAGAACACTTTTTTTTTCTAACTGACTACGCTATTGACCTAGCAAGGTCTTAACAGCTTCACCGGAATACGCTTATTTTGTACGAACACGCATCACTGTTAAGGTACTGCGTTCATGATCATACCTCGGATCATAAAATCTGTTTGGTCTATCAAAAGTTATTGTAATTTTAATGACGATGCGACGTAAGTACGAGAGGAAAGTAGATAAATAAATGGCTTAATACATTTACATGACTTTGTTAGCCACTGTTTTTTTACATAAGGTTCCACGCGGACACAGCTAGTTACAAATATAAGGAAAACATGCTCTATTTGTCAGTTTGAATGCGACAGAAATAGCAGATCGCTTTTTCCCTTAATCTTGTTAAATTCTTACAAGTAATCTTACAAATTCAGTATGAAAATGAGGAAAGTGTAGTATAAACCTTTAACGCCACTGCCTACACCGATGTACCTGCAACCTACCACGGATATAGTATTCTAAAACAAATAGGTAGTAGATGTCATAATTCTACGCTTTAAAAACCATTTTCGGTAAAACACTAATTTATAGAATACAATTTAGTAACCTTTATCTGTTTAAAAATCAAGTAACAAAATAGTTATTGGAGTTTTTGGCGAAATCTTGCAATGTTATGTAGAGGATTTTATATTTTATTCAAAATATTTTGTTGTTTGACTGTATATTTTGTAACATTGTTGGTGTTTCACGTAATATGGTTTGATTATTGTGCAAGTGAAGTGGATCGAAAATAATACCACGGAGCATGGATTAAAACTGGATTATAATTTTTTTTATAGTAGCACGGCAAAATGACTGCAATCCTGATGGTAAGCGCAGTACAAACCAAAAACAATGGCAACCGCCGAGTGACATACTATCCATCGCCGGTCGCAGCTGTCATGCCGACCTGCAAAAAGCTGGACAGGCTGATCCCGAAACGCGACCCGCAGAAGCGTATCACTATGACGGGCTTTTTCGGCATATACATGGTGGTTGCGACCCAGTCAGGCTGTAAGACCCTACCACCCGGCTTTCGCCATTGCCTCGTTCGTTACTCAGCAGGGTTGCTCCACGTGCAGGTGAGGTTGGCTTGGGTGTCTCATGTTTTATGATGTATCTATATATATAATATATTCTTGGCACAAAAACTCCCCTTCCTAGAAAGTTTTAACAAGAGAGCCATCTTGTTAGAACATTGAAACGATCGCAACAAATTTGTAATGTCATTACCTACCCGACAGTAGCAGTAATAATCTATCAGAAGACTAGTTGCTAAAAATAAAACTAAAAAAATAGTTATCCTGTGACCTTCTTTATTATAAAGAATCGTCACAAGTAAATGGACGAGCCAACGTAACTTGTCAGAAGGAAAAATGTTAACATTTATTCCATAGGTGTCAAGGACATGCGGGCTTTCAAGCCTTAAAAACTATTTACTCGTGTCGTTTACTAGTTGATTCCCGATCGCTACGTTATCTATTAAAAAATCGGTCAATCGAAACCAAAATAAATAATAGTTTAAAAAAAAAAACACGCTTTCATAAAAAAATCCAACTAAAAAACAGAAAATAGTGTAAATTAGAAATAAATGTATATTTTAGTAAAAAGTGACAAAAAAATGATAAAAATACTGATATCTGGAGGTGCTGATATTAACATGCGAGCACTTTATGCATTGTATGAAAGCGTGTTTTTTTAGTTTTTTTAAACGATTATTTATTTTTCATTTTTTAGTTAATTTTTTTTACCTTTTTTTTCGGATTATTGCATTGTCATCGACCTTTGACAGATGTGCAAAGTCTGAATTAAATCTGATCGTTCAAAGTAGGACAAAATCGAGCTCAAAGGGGTCGGTTACAAACATACGTACATACAGGTGAAGCTAATAAAAGCGTGTTAAAAATACCCCCTCGGCAGCAGCTCAAGCCTAGGTCCGTTCCCTCGGCGTGGAGCCCTTAAGTACGCTGCTCGCGCGATACAGTGACACAAAATCTTACATCACTGCGACAACATTACACATATCACCTCCACACACGTGCACGCATACACGCTTACACATAATAAGGTGGAAGGGTTTTATTTTTTCCCTTATCAAACTGAAATAGTTTAGAATATTATCCGATACGAAATATATATAAGGGTTGTTGAGGTATGTATGCTTGGTACACATATATGTTTCAACAACTCATATATGTATGAATAGTTAGCTTAGCTTAGGTTAGCTCAGATAGGTTTTCAATCGCTTGTATCAGGCAACAGCCAAAGCCGAGGTGTGCCGCGCACCCTTGAGCTAGTTGTCAAAGTAAAATCGGCTGAGTGCCTTAAGCGCTCGCCTTAGTAGTCCGGTGAAGCTGTTAAGACCTTGCTTGGTCAATAGCGTAGTCAGTTCGAAAAAAAAAAAAAAAAAAAAAGTGTTAAAAATAAGTAGTCTCGAACTATCTCTGAAAAATTATATATTATATAAGAATGGTCATGGTTTTTTTCCGAACTGACTACGCTATTGACTTACCAAGGTCTTAACAGCTTCACCGGACTACAGAATAATCATAGTCGTGGGATCCATTCGTAGTAGTTTTAACTTGATTGAGTCTCAAAGGAACTGCATATTCATCTATACTAATATTATAAAGAAGTAAAGTTTGTGACGTTGTAGGGAGTAATCTCTGGTCTGATTTCAAAAATTATCTCAGTATAGTATAGTAGTTATATAGCTCATTTATCGAGAAAGTTATAGGCTATATATCATCACACGAAGACTAATAGGATCGGGGCACCAATCAAGAATGTTTCAAAATCGTTTTTTTTCCTCTTGAGAGCTTCCAATGAGAGATATATGATTGAGTTCTAGAGAAAAGTTATAGAGCTTCAAAATGCCTACAAAAAAGTCAGCGACAGCATATGTCTAACTTTTATATTTAAGTCACAGAAAGTAGTATTTTTTGTAAATATTTACCACCCAACAAAGTGGGCACGGGTCAGCTAGTTATATATAAATATAAATGGTAAATATATAAAAAAGTTATATATATAAATAGTTCGGTTTTTTCCTTATTTCGTGTTTTATGACAGACTAAAAATGTATAAATATGAAGATGAACTGATATAGGAGTAGCGCTAAATCGAAAAAGGTACGGATAGATTGTGTGAAAAACGATATGTGTCTAAAAGCTGTGAATACTGAGATGACAGAGGAGAGTGGAAGAGCAAAATACGTTGTACCGACCCTACTTGAGTAAAATTCGTAAGAAAACGATAATTAAAATACTTTCAGAATATTCGCTTATTTTTTTAACAAGACAAAGCAAAGGCCGAATTAAAACGAACTGTAAAGATATTTTACTTTTTTATATATTTGTAAAGTTCGAACAGGAAATTTCTTAAAATCTAAAATATCCAGAGAGATCCGAGCGAATAGAAACTCTACAACAAGAACATGATGTAGGGTATCCAATATTTTACGATAGACTTATAATTATCCACTAAAACACAAACTATTCAGAAACAGTTCTATAAGCAGGTGGTTGGTTATCATATCCTAATCTTCGCAGATCCTTCGACAACATAGACACACTTAAAGTCACACTGCCGTAAGACTCTGTCCTTAAAACTGTAACAGAAATAATACAGATTATACAAAACTAATTTTTAGTAGTCCGGTGAAGCTGTTAAGACCTTGCTAAGTCAATAGCGTAGTCAGTTCGGAAAAAAAAACAAAACTAATTTCGGTCTTAACTTTGACAGATTATACATATAACGGCGTGTTTTTTTAAACTACATTTTTATAACAGTTGAATATTACGTGACGTTATAACCGTATTTATGGAGTTATGGGCGGGATCTTAGAATGTCATTATTCAATCATTTCTTTTAGCCTCGTAATGATTTAAAATACCATTCAGATTCCTAAACTATAAGAGATTAGCAGCCTCCCGCGACTTTAGTCTTCATTTGTGATTTTATAAAAGACGACACAATAAATCATCATGTAACCAAAGCGACTCATCCAGCGCACGCCCCGATAGAAGAGACCAACTCTTCCAACCAACCGACCAACCAACTTGACATTTATTCTTATATCTATATCAGCCAATTTCAATAATTCTATATGTCATACCTTAAGTGCTTAAAATGAAAATGCAATACATTTTATCCAATTTAGACTCTAAGAAAGCGCTTATGAACGTTAAAACTACCAAAAGATCTGACAAAACCATTTAATCGAGAAAAACTGGCAAAAACACGACCTGGTTTATCTTTTCATTAAACATATTGAAAAAAAAATGTCTGATGCTGTATTACTGTAAAATCTAGTTAAAATCCCTCCAGAAATTTTTGCAATAAAAATATATCCATTCTAACAACTAATCTAATCCATAAAAGTCGTAATCTGATGCCCACAGGTTAAAACCCCGGTATGTACCAACGAATTTTTCCGAATTCACGTACATTTACTAATTTAAGTTGGTAACTGTATCGGCTGACAGTGAAGGAAACATCGTGAGGAAACCTGAACCTGAGAAATGTTCTTCTAGTACCACTTTTCAAGACTATATTACAAACTTCTTGGTCATATAATTATTATAATGTTATTCTTTTAATTCTTATTTTTAAAATCTGACATTGTCATTTGTCGTGTGTATAAAATTATATTCCTTCAATGTAGCATATCTCATCTTTTCTTTTTTCTTTGAATCCGAAGATCCACAATTAATATATACAACCACCGTATATGAGAAAATATAGAGCTAGATGTCTCAGAGTTTGAAATCGTCAACACGTAGTAGGCTGGTGTGGTGATTATGCCCATGCCTTTCTTCTATTAGAGGTCTATGTCTCTGCAGTGGGTCTCTTTCAGGCTGATGATGATGATACATTCTGACAAACATTTTCGTTTATAATATGAATAGGACTGCTATGGAAAATCATGATTGTACATTTTTAATACATATGAAACTATTTGTGCTATTTAAAACGAAAAACGCGGGGTTTTGATGTACCTATATTTCAACTAACAGTTCTACCGGAAAGTTTTACATTGATAACTATTATTATTATTATGAATAAGCACTTTACAGTTATCTATTACAAGTGGGTAAATATCAGTTGCAGGAAGAAAACAATATCTGAAAAACTACGCCTGTAACTCACGTACCGCCCTTGTGCACTATACTAATTGATGAATTCAAAAGTCGAGAAATATAAGTTTCTAGATTTGTCCCCCACGGACTAAGAAGAACATTATTCAGAATAAGAGATTATCTTTAACCTCACTAACTAGCTGTTACCCACGACTTTGCTTCCTCAAATTAAGAATAACAATTGTTCAGCGTATGCATTCGCGTTAGCTCCGGGAAGTTGATATCCATTTTTCGTGTAAGATTTTGAAAATTCGTAAAGAGTATGCGCATAGATTGCCCATTTTTGAGCAACATTTAATTTTTTTGAAATTTGCGCCCCAAAAAAATTTTAAAAATCGAAATCTCAAGATGGATTTTTGAAGTATGTCCCATAGTTTTCTTTTTTGATAAATCAACTCCAAAGGGATGGAAATGGGGGTAGAAAGATTTTTTAGAGAACAAGAATTTTGGCGTGATGCATACTAACCTACTCCCTATGCCCACGTCCACCCATTTACTGTTATGAAAAGCCAACTTGTAATTAAAATTCTCGGTCTCTCAATTTTTTTTCACCCTTTAAGAGTTTACTTATCAAAAAGCAAAAGATGTCTAAACCAACGTGTTGTCCAACGTGGGCAAACGAGTAACTTTGAGATTTTCGATTATTCAATTTTTTTTTACGCCATGCACGCCTTTCGTGTCCTTTTTTTATAGAGGTGAGCAAAAAAAATTAAATTATGAATTTTCTAATTCTTTCCCGGAAAAATTACGGGCTCAACTTCCCGGAGCTGTTCGCGTGGAGTGCGAGAGGATCTGGACAGTACTTCTATATTTTATTATATTTGTGTGAAAACCTATTTTTTTTCCAAAATTAAAATAGTATATGATATTCGTTACGACATGAGCTACCTGTCAGTGAAAGTCCTGTTAAAGTCAGCCTAATCGTTTCGGAGATTAGTCGAAACGAACAGGCAGACAGACATAACAAATATAAATTGATGATTGATGAACGCGACGCATTCGTGTACAGACAGACCTTTAAAACCATGTTCAGTTATTGGATATACTACGGTTGATCACATAAAACTACATGCTGAAGTATGCCACTGTGGCAGATGTTACACCTCGTATATTGTAGTTGGTTGGTTGGTGGTAGAAGTTTTCTAAACCCGCTTAGCTAAATTATAAGTAAAATCTACTAGTTAAAAATCTGTCGCCAAGCATATATGTTCCGGCAGCTACACTTGAAATCCAGTTTCTCTGTATCAGCTCTAAGTATAGCGTGTTTGCCATCTTAAGCCACAATGCATAGCATAAAAAATCTTGCTCTACCACCCAGGAAACTCTGAAACTTACGATAGTTATCTTGACCAGTGGCGAGGATCCTTGGATCTTCGAGTTCAGGATACTTGCCGGTGAGCCAAGCTAGCCACTCGCCAAGCATCGTGGCGGGACGCGGACGAATCAACGGCACGACAGCCTCCCTAAGACCAGTAGTCGGTGGTAAGAAGGTCAAACCGTAACCTCTAAGTGAATCACCCATTATCGCGTTTTGTGCGCGTACCGTGATCACTATTTGCGGCCCTGGGTAATTGAAAATGCATATGGATAAACAATAACTTAGGTACCGAACATAATTTTAGTTTTATTTAAGGCAATTAATCTTCTAAAAGATTGTTACTGCCATTGTTCTAGTGAGTAATGATATTACAAGTTTCTTGCGATCATTTCAATGAACTTACAAGATGGTGGCCGTCTTGTTAGAACTTTCCAGGGAGTTTTTGTGGCAAGTCAGAATCCACGCTCCGTGGTATTATTTTCCATTAACTTATACACAATAACCAAACTATATTATGTAAAACACCACCAATATTACAATATATAGAGTCAAATAACACAACACTAGTTGACATTCCAAGATCCCGCCAAAAACTCCCCCCAAAGGTAATTAGGCAAGTAGTGAGATCCACGATCTCTTAATTTCGTAAAAAGAACCAATTTAATTAGATTTACATCATAAATCATACGACCCTTCATTCTAAAAATAAAACTTAACAATATTTATAGGGTGTTTTTTGGACCTGCAGCCTTCAAATTAATCAATTCGTTCATATACAAAATGCTTGTGGAGTTTCACTTGGATGCCTGATATAGTGATGTAAGAATAAGGTAAGATTCAAGAACGAAAAAAAAATGCTAGAGACGACCTCCTTTGAACCGAGACGGCCATAAGCACAAAATGATCCCAAAATTTATTTTGTCGTGTTCAATTACTCTAACTTACAGAATACACATTTTTATATCAAACAAAAAACATTGATTTCAAACGCCTTTGTAAGAAAAACATGTGTTTTAGAATGCTTTCGATACGTCCTTGTCACCATACATAACTCGACTATTGTACTTATAAAAAGGCGCGGCACTTAAGCTACACTCATTTAGTCCTTTACAGTGATGGAGGGCCCACATCGAATGAATTCGCGGCGGGTCTCAATGGCTTAGTTATGTTATTTTAAAAACTGTGTACCTACGGTATGCATATCGTAATGCCATTGATCATCAATCCCGGAAACGTCTCCACTATCAGTCACTTGAACATATCCTACATTACCTCTCAAGCCCAATCCTAAAACCGGAATTCTATATTCAAAATAAATTATTAATCACGATCGATTTTGAATACATTAATTCCTTATAATACTATGAAACATCGTATATTGTAATTACCTATAAATAATTATATATTACGACTTACACCCAGATACATTTGTGCTACTAAAGACCATCTCCACTGGCATATTAAATACAACTTTTTCAGGATCACGTCCTGAACATGCCATTTGACTAGTTCCCGTAGACAGACCAGACACTGGCTGCCAATCAGGGCCCCACACGATTGCATAATCTATGTATAAATTGTCATCGAACACACCACCAGGAAAGGTGACATATTCTATTTGGCCAGAGAAAGATACCAAAAACTTGGTGACTTCGTTTTCTTTCATCTCGACTATGACTTTAAAATATTTATCATACTTTATCACAACATTATCATACAATCGAGCATGCTAAACGAAAACAAAACAATAGTCGTCATAGCAACGCTGTTCAAGTGTTCCCAGAGGAAAAAACGACTTCTAGTAAAATATAAACCACTCTTCTGTATTATAACAATTTTTAAAGACGATACTCATATATAGTTTTAAAACTAGAGTTATAAAAAACTTTAAAAATAATAACCAAATATACAATTTATAAAATTTATTTTAGTTATTTATTAGGTCATAGACAAGGAAACATGCTTCCGTTGAACTGCTTTGCCGACACACATCTAAAGTTATATCGCAAGATGGCGCTGTAAATAAATTTCAAAATCATATTCGTCCACCATTGTGAAGGCGAACCCATTGCTTACTTTGAACGTTTTAGCCGTTTGTGAAATAATTTCGGTCAAAATAATAAAGTTCGATCATCAAAACAAGTCAACAAACATTCCAGTAATCAAAGACAAGCCGCATGTTAACGTAGAGAAGCATATTTTCAAAAGCAAAATGCGTTCATAATGTCACGCGAAGTGAGCATCAGATCGGTGGACACCATACCATGCACTAAATAAATTTGATTTTCTGCGAAACGAGTGGTTTATGAGTGCGCGAATGTAGTGTTACTAGGTTGGGGCACATGTGGCATGAATTGGATATTAAAATTCGAAAGTTGCGCTGATGAAAACATTTCGGAAATTTCTGTACACGTCGTAAGGCAGCGTAGTTACGCGGGCGAAGGCTTCAAAGTTGCCGGCATCATTATGGTGGACTGAAAGAGTGTTTGTTGACGGATCGGTGTTGTAAACGAGTAGTAAACAGTGGACGGAGAGGGCCGCGCACGATGTCAGGCGGTTCGCAACACAACCCGAACGGCAGACAGTCGCAGCTGGGCCCCGGTTGGAGTCCCCTGCAGGTGGTGCTTGTTATTCCATTATTTACACATATAACCTATTCTACTTTCATAATATCCTGTTTAGCGCAATATTAATTTTTATTATAACGAGAGAGGTTGCATTAGAATGTACAAACAGGAAAACATAATTTAAACATTTCAAGTCACCTCCTTTGTGTGCATTGAGAACTATGTTTGTAGTACAATCAGCTGTTACATTGACACATGATAATATATATCATAAACGCGTTTTCAGCGAAATTATCAAACTGACAATCAATTGTATCTGTTTTTAATGGAAATTTCAAAATCTTATTGATTAAATATTAGAAATATGAGTTATTAAAGGTAATCAATTTTTGAATTTATGTCATGATCATATTATAATTTGAAAGTGGCTCACTTTCTTATCTCTTACATAAATCTATCAATGCTTATATTATACAATATCCTTTTTATAATTAATAGCCTAAAGCCTAATTAATAAATTTATTTTTTAAGTTACACTAATTTAGTAAACTGATATAATCTAGTGAATTTCTTTCATCGATATGTCTAATTGTTTACTTAATTTTTATTAAGTAAATATGATCAAAGATATGCCAGAAAACATACTTCTTAATTCATAATAGAATTTCAATACATTTCTAATAAGTTTTACATTCCATACTACACTAAACTATAAAAATATCTATAGAATTTGAATTACTTGGCTGATAAGTCTTATTATTAGATTATTATGTAAAAAAATCTAGGTTTGATTAAAATATGCAAATTTGGTATTTACCAAAACTCCTAAAAGTATATGACAAACTTTACACAGTCAATTTATTTTTCCAACTTCAATCTACATATCTACCTAATTTTAAAACCCTATACACTTAGTATTTAATACATGAGTAATCAAGTAAGAAACCGTGTGATCAAATAGTAATAATAATATAATATATTTCTATAAATATCCCACTCTTTTTATGAATATAGTACATGGCTTCATAATATTCTGTACATAAAAGTCTTGATCAATAAAGCTTCAGGACTACAAGTAAATTACAATTCATTTATTTAGTTTAAGCTGTCTGGCATATTATCTCATGTATGCTGCACAAAACATAGATAATAAAAAAAGTATTATCTTTACTATTCATAGTTATATCAGCCAGTATTTTAAAGATGAACAGAACTTTACATGAGATAGTTATTAAATTACATAAATAAATGTTTATCTTAACAATAATTTTATTTTTTACCCATTTCAGCATGGCATTATGATAGTGCACATCTAACGCTTAAATAAAGTTAGAAGGCTCTGTGATAGCAACACCGCAACTCCAATTGCTGCTACACAACCATAGTGTTTTCATAACTTTACATTTCATTGGACTGTGTATTGACACATGATCCATACCTAATTACCGCACTGTAAATGCAACCTAGCAATGATCTATTCCATTTAGAACTGTGGTTCAACTTGCATTCGTTATATAGGTCTTTTTTATGTATATATCGTAGGAGGCAAACAAACAGGTGGGTCACCTGATGTTAAGTGACACCGCAATCCATAGACATTATCAACACCGGGGAGTCACTGCATTGCCAGCCTGTGTTTGGGGAAAGGGTGAGGGGCAGAAGGGAGAGGAGAAGGGAGTCAAGGTGGATCTCCATGGCTCTTATTGGCTCAACGAAACGCAACAATGTAAGCACTGTTACTTCACGTTGGTTTTCTGGGGGTCGGGTGATAGTACTGCTGGCGAGCCAGCCCATTCATGCTGAAACCAGTTATAACTTCAGAGGGGCTCTACCAGCTACAGGTTGCTGCAGTGAAGGTTTATTTTAAAGTGGACAACATTCCCATTTACTATTTCTATTCACAAAAAAAAGGAAAATTTGTAAGAAAACTTTAAAATGTCAAAAGATGTGTTTATAGCTTCCCAAGTAAGTTGCTTTCCCTTAATTAGCAGCCTTTCCAAAAAAATAAGTAATTAAAAAAAATATAGAACATTAATTATATATTTTTATCCAAGTATATAAATAAAGTGATTATGTTATACAATCAATCCACATTATGACCACAGATAAAACTGTGGTAATAATAGGTAAGGGTACTGTGGTCTCTGTCATTACAGCGCATAAAAATTGAATAATGTTCTAATTAGTTTGCTACATTAAACTTCCTTAGTAGAACTTGGTTATTGAAATTCAATTTTTATTATATATAGCCTGTCTTTTTTTCGTACATTTTTATACTCAATTCAAACATTTGTCATTTCTCGCCCACTGTAAATACATTATTTCTAATAATAACCTTGCCCACCAAGAGATAATTTGCTGCTATGTTATGTGCAATAACTGATATTTTTATTAATAAGCATTTCCTGCAATGTTTTAGTGTATAGGACTAAAAGCCAATGTCCTTCTCCATTACCCAGGCTACTTATATGCCATATTTCATTGTTTTTTTATGTTATATAGCAATTGTAATATGGATGAATTACTACATTTTTGGAATCAATAAATCAAAAGCAAACAGTTTTATTTATTCTTTATGTATTGTTAAGCAATTAATTCTTTGTATATTCTATGTCAGGATAGTTATAGATTTATTTTACAAATTTTTAATAACAAAAATAATGAATGAATGGAGCATATATTAGATACTGTTTACTGACTAGCACAATAGGTGTTTACATATTTTATTTGGGTTCCAAATGGTAAACTAATTTCTCTAAAAACTGCCTATACTGTAGTTGTCTTTAATGGGACAAAAGCCGACATTTTTGTTTATTTTGCTATAGCACAGCAAAGTGACTGCACTATGCCTAATGGTAAGCGTAGTATGGTCGTGAAGTCTCAATGATGCCAATGTGATAGTTTTGAATGAATGGCTGATACACTTGCCGATCCAGGAAGATAACACGCGAGACGAGTCTCTACGATGGTGCTCTCAAGTGAAATGTTGCGATAAAATTAGAGTTGTATATTCCCTAGAGTGTTTTCAAAGTCTTTCCAGAATATTCTCTTCTAAATGCTATTAATTACCGGGTATTCGTCACAGCTGTAAGACTCGGTATAGAAATATCACATAACAAATTTTTGTAAATTAATTCAAATTACGTATGAAAATACGCTCGAACATAATGAAAATGTTTTTGTTTTATCATTGGAAAAACCAATTTCGTTGCCTAATGAAATCATAATAGATATTTGATATATAATTCAATTCCAGTCTCCAAGACCTAATTACCATAACCCTGTCTAACTTACCAATCCCACGTAAAAAGATAACAAGCGTCGTGCATTACAGTATTCAACAGTACGAGGTTTAAGTCTGTCGATTTGTAGGTCATTCGTGCACGTGGCACGTAGTTATCTATGTTGCGAATGCGATGAACTAGCTAAAACATTTTTTTTAATAATCCTGTGGCCCCGTATCCTATCCAAGAAAGAAGTGAGTATGACACGTACGAATTTAAGGACCATCATGTAATGAGGTTGTAACTGAAAAGGTTATGATAATCGTGTCTAGAAGTGACTCTTTTCTGTCCGCTCATTGAAAATCTCGTTCGATTTTATCAATAACTGGGATGTTTTCCAATACAATTGTTGTCTTTTTCGATGTTTTTCCAGGAGTGGAATTGAATAAAGCCTATTTTTCTTGGCAACCAATTTTCTATATTATTACTGCCATTAACGTGTAAGTAATAATATTAAAATTGTCGTGTGATAATTTTAACGATCTAACAAGACGGTGGCTCCCTTGGATTTTCCATGGAGTTTTATGGCGTCTCAGAATTCATGATCCGTGGTATTATTTCCCACCCGCTTTCCTTGTGCACAAGATGTATAATACGTAAAACACCACCAATATTGATTATAAATTAAATATAAAATCCACTACACGGCAGACTAAGATCCCGCAAAAAACTCCAATAACTTTGATATGGCTATTGTATCCGACTAGTTTGCGAATACAATCAAATCGGCGATCAGCCGGTCGATATCCAGTGTTGTTGGTAGGCTGTCTGAAACCAACTCACGGTGATTCTTATTAGTTTTTTTTTTATAATATAGGAGGCAAACGAACAGATGGGTCACCTGATGTTAAGTGATCACCACCGTCCATAGACACTTGCAACATGAGGAGAGTCGCAAGTGAGTTGCCAGCCTGTGTTGGAGGGGGAGGGGAGAGTAGGTGGGTCTCCGGCGCTCTCACTGACCGAACGAAACGCATCAATGCAAGCACTGTTACTTCACGTCGGTTTTCTCTGAGAGGGTGATACAACCCCGGGCGAGCCGACCCATTCATGCTGAAATCAGTAATAGCTTCAGCGTGGCTCTACCACCTACTAAACTAGTTTCTCAAAGTTTCAAAATCACCCAGCGTATGACGAACTTGCAAATTGCTATGGCAGCTACAATTGAGTCATATTTCAAAATGAGCTAAATTCAATTTTAGTCTATACTAATATTTTACGTTTTTTTTTCAAATTCTTCAAATGTTGTACATGTAAAATACGGAAATCTTAAAAAAAACACGTTATATGAACGATTAAAGTTGAAGTTAGCTCATTTTAAGATGTAACGACACAATTAGATGCAGTGCGGTCACTTTGTCGTGGCAACAATAAATTGGTTATGTCTATTTGCGTGTCGAATGTAAAATTCGCGGTTCTTGTAAAGTTACTTTTTGGAAACGTTACGGATTTTAAAAACAATGCGCTTATCAGTTACAGATGGCAAATTTGCTGGCCCGTGCGCCCCAGGCACACATGGCGTCGGACCGGGGCGTCACATGGCACACGCCCACACCGCCGCCACATCTCTACCACGTACCGGCGCCATCGTCGCCGGATCCGTTACAGGTGACAACAAGGACTTTTTTTTTCCGCAATTTAGTTGGTTTCACACAAAGATATTTGGAATT